>SKCR01005170.1:0-94765 GCA_019454045.1 Zanthoxylum bungeanum | reverse complement strand
TCGTGATATCTGTTCAATACCTTCAAAGTGAAAACGCTTACTTGAATAAACAATCGTAGTCTAATTGCCCACTACGTTTCTTAGTCCAATTCTAATTTAGTTTATTCGATGATAGATCATCACAGGAAACACAGGTTCTTCAGCGAAGTAATAAAAGGGCTAGCGGAACTCCTAGCAGTGAGTGGACCTCTTTTCTCAAACTAGTTTTTTTATTTTTTAAGTTTTGATATCAGATTATTTTCATGCTTTAGGCGTTAGAATGTTTCATTATTACAGTCATTTTATAGATAGTTAGTGATTTAAGTTTTAATTAAGAAAGAAAGTTTTCAGAAAATATTGATTCAATTTGGAAATTTAAAACATAATTTTTATGTTTTTCGGGGCATGAGGGAAACACCCACCCCAGTATGCAACTTGTTACAGTTAGAATTGACGGACAGAGAACATGTGCACATATAGAGGACTGGGGGGACGACAATACGTAACACCCCCAGATCCTAGATAAGGGCTAGGGGGACGGTGATATGTAACTCCCATAGACCCTAGTTTCATAGCTTGGAGGGTAGCATAGATCTGCACCCCCAGTTCTAGTTTGTGGCTTGGAGGACGGTGATACGTAACGCCCAAAGACCACCAGTTTCAGGGACGGTAGTAGCATGCTTTGGGGGACGGCGATACGTAACGCCCCAAAGTCATGGATTTGCACTGCTAGCTCCAGTTAGGCATATGGGGGGGACGACGATACGTAACGTACCCATACGTCAGTGTTTTCAAATACAGAGCAGATTACAGTTATCAGATTTTCAGTAAAAAGTTTTCAGGAAATCAGAGATCAGAAATATTTTCAGAAACCAGACTTTCAAAAGCAGATTTAGAATGAGAAGTTTCACTATAAAAGGTTTCAAGCTCAGAAAGAAAGTTTTCTTATAAGTTTTTTTTGTTGAAACCTTGGTTTTAGAACCAAATGATTTTTATTTCAGTATTTTAGTTTTTCGTTCACTCACTTAGATCGAATAGCGATCTAACCCTCCACTCCCAATTTTCTATGGTTGCAAGTATTCTCGGAGGACGAGCTCAGGAGGACGGATACAGATGCAGTCACTAGGGTTGGAGTCCACCAAGTACAAGTTAGATAGAATGAGAGTTAGTCAAACCCAAATAAAAGTTTTGTATAAGTCTTGTCTTTGAGGTAGTCGTTGTATAAGTGTGATATTGAGTTATCGAATTCAGATTTAGAGTTTGTATGTAATGATTTTAAATTTGGGCTACGGTCTCACACATAATAAAGTAATTTGAAGAAAGAATAGTTGAGTATGTTTATGGGTAGAAAGTCAGAGGCTTATGGGGTTAGTACGGTCTATCCCCTGCCGGTAACATCTCTCAGATCGGGGATGTCCCAAGATGGTATCAGAGCATGGTATAGGGAGTCAGTGACTGCAGTGAATAGAGTGCTGGGGTCTTGTATACATAGTATGTCTGGGATACTTGTATGCGGGCCACTACCTCTCCAGTATCTGATCCTCGAGTACGTCCTCAAAGTTCCATAGACATGTTAGTAAGCTTTCTTAGATCATTCAAAAGGTATTCATTCGAGAACAATTATACTTTAGATCTAAGTTAGGAATTTTCTTGATGTTATTTAGCCTATTACCAGAAGTACAAACGATGCTCTGAAATCAGATAGAAATAATATAAGAAAGTTACCCAAGGAAATGGAATAAGAAAGCTATAAGGAAGCAAGAGAGAATGTATAAATGATTAGACAGTCAGAGACAAAGAAAGATAAAGGGACAAAAAGAGATAGTGAGTTCCAAGAGTACCCACCAGGAAAATAGAAAGAGAAAGAGAAAGCTAGAAAGAGAAGTGAAAGATAAAATGAGCAATCAGAAGCAAATAAAGATAGAGTTATGGAAGCAGATAGATAAGTAAATGCCAAGACCTATAGTAGGAAGAACCAGAGACACAGTGTAAGATAATATGAAAGACACAAAAACTTGGGATAGAGAAGTAGAATATAGCAAGTTCAACCAAAAGTAAAATAACGAGTAGACCTAAGTAAAGTCCTCCCCTTACAAGTAAGATTCTTTCCGTCTCAGAAATTCTTCAGTGAATCTATAAATTCTTGAACATTTCGTATAGATAGCGAGCTCCCTGAATGGTTAAGAACAGTTATAAGGCAGAAGAATCAAGAAATAAGGAATAGTCGTAGAGGCTTCTAATAGATGTGAGCTATCATAAGCACGCAGAGACTCTAAGTTCCCCAAACTTAGGCCCACAAGCCAATAGGAGGAATAACAATAGAAAAAGGATTAGTTGCCCTAGTCGAGGAATCCAATAAATAAGACCCCAACCTACCCAGATCCTCACTCCCCTGCAAAACCAGTTATGTTGTCCTGGCAGAGCCTATCTCATACCTACCTTTCATAAGTAATAAACTCTACCAGGACCTAGAGTACTAGAACAAGATTCTTGAAACCCATCGAAACATAAAGAAAAAAACCGACGAGATATAAAGTCGTTCCTACCAGCATAGATATAGGCGACCGTAAGAAACCCAACGGGTGTTTATCTTTAGAAATTGAAGACCTTGGATGGCAGACCACCTAGAAGAAGAATCAAGGAAATTTCGAGGATATAAAAAAGAGAACCCAGGGTAACCCAAAGATTAAGGCAAGTTAGAACGAGGTTTGCAAGACTAGTAGGAGTCCATAGATAGACCAAATGCAGTAGAACCCATAGATCAGCCCAAGTCAGTAGAAATCCGTGAAGTATACAGGGATAAACTCGAGGGGTTGGAGACACTTGGAAGTGATAAAATGTCAGTAAGGATCGTAGATTCGAGTGCTGAAGTCGAAACTTTTAGCAAGGAATAAGAATTGAGATTTAGAACTAACCGGAAGTATCAGTCACCACTAGCATTGGTAGTGCAACTGAGAACCAAAAGTTTAGATATAGAAGTTATATCGAAGGATGCGAAAGGTAACAATGAAATTTTGTTCATTTAGGAACATAGTTAACAAAGTGAGAAGAAAGTAGCGTGGGAAAATTGATAGTAGTTGCGAGACCCCCAAGACAAGGAGTAGTCAATCAGGTTCATGGGAAATGAACCATCACTAAAATTAGTAGTATGGCATAAAGCCAAAGAGATAGGGTATGAAACAAGTGTCAGGAAGATTTAGTACGTGTAGAGACATGGATGGTGTAGCTTGAAGATAGCCAGGATGAGTGAATACTCTAACCAAGCCAGTAAACATATGCCCACTTCTTAAATTAGAACCCATTAAAGAAGAGCAATGGATAAGTTAGATATATAGCGAGATGATTAGACAACTAAATTGATAAGCTCAAGTGAACTATAGAAATGAAGCATAAAATAGAATAGTTTGAAGCTACAATAAGTCGAGCTAAGTCTGGAAGTCACCATAGAATTAGGAAACCTTTGAAAAGGTAAAGGCTTAAAAGTATGAGAGATCAGTGAGAACGCTTCTTGGGAATATAATGATCAATTTATAACGAGTCTCATGGATTTGAGAAGAAAGACTAGGAAAAGATTAGTACCTGAACCAAAGATTAGTAACAGATGTTCTAAGTAGTCGAAGTAGATAGAGTTTTCAGGAAAGTAAAGAAGTAAGGAGTTCAAGAAACTGGAGACACAGAAGGAGACTTTGTCACAGAACAAGTCTTCTAAGAAAGTATAGCAATACTCAGGGAAAGAAAATAGCGACTTCAGAGAGCTAAGCAACAGAAATTAACATGAATGGGTAAAAAGACAGTACAAGGAAGTTGTTAGGGTGCATGACTCTGGAAGGATTTTGCGGAAGACATGGAGTGATTAATTCTTGAAAATAATCAGGAGTTAGATTGGAAAGGGCAAGCCAGACAAGTCTTAGCATTAGTACCCTAGTATAGGAAGAGATACCAAACATGTATATACGAGAATCCTAGACTCCTAGACGAAGAATATTTGCACTAGAATATCATAAGCACAAAAACCTCAAGATAAGTTCCCACCCTCCCACCCTCGTTAGACCACAATAGCAGAGATAGACTATGAAGGATGTCTCAAGGTAGTCCCAGAAGAAAGAAAATATTTAGCAAGAAGAGAAGAAATTGGAGGAAGCAATAAAGAAAGGAAGTATTAGTCAAACTGTGACTATGATGGAAGAGAAAAACGTTAAACATGAATAAGAACATGTGAGAGGTATTATGATTCGGATAAGGAGACAAAGATGTAGATCATAGAAGATTCAGACACAGAACAGAGCATGAGAGAAGACTGAAAAGCCAGTAAGTAAAAGGTTTAGAAGTAAAACCGCATAGGTGCACAAACGGTAGGAGAATTTACCCAACTAGCAAAGACAGAAGTACCCAGCCCTAGTCTAAGTTGACCAAACCACTACGGGTTTGGGATGGTTTTAGCCACAGGTTTGGGTAGTTTGGTAGGTTCATATCATAGTACGGAAACGAAGAGATAAGTTATTGCGAAGCTGTAATTGGCATAGAGAATGAATTCTTGACCTACAGAATATTGGCAAGTATATGAGTAACGACCTTTGAAAGTAAAGTACGAAAGAGTATGAACTTTAACCAGAACCAAATCACTAACATCGATATGAACAACAGGGAATACTGTTTAAATACCAAAGTGCACCCACTTAAGCTTGAATTTTAACCAATTGAAAGGGACCACTAGGAAATCATTCAAAAACAACATTTTAAGTATAAGCGGCGTCAGTAGACAATATCAGTAAGTTAGAAAACCCCAAGCCCCCATAGAAAAGCATAAATTTTGGAGCTTGAAGAGAGAAGTTCATAAACAGTCGAAGGTTGCAAGAAGAATATAGAAGTTAATAGCTAAGTGATGAGAAAGAATATTAAGATCAAGTTGGACAAGTGGAGCGAAGGAATACTGAGTTCAGGTATGGAGACATCAGAATCTTTGGTAAGATCAAGGATACCAACTATTAAGAACCTGATCGAGTTAAGTGATTGTGGAGCATAAATAGAGATCTATAAGAAAGAGATTTCCTAGAGATAAGGAATATTGAGCACAGCTAAAGGTCTTGAAATACGATAGATAATAATACCCAACAAAGCTCTATGAAACAAGAAACGGGGTAATATTTCTCAGTAAAGATAGAGAATATCAATGCCTATCAGTTAAGTGGTAAATATTTAGTCAGGTAGAGATTTTCGTTATTAAGTCAAATAGAATCTCTGATGGCATAGTATAGTTCCAGCAAAATAAGCACACAGAAGGTCGTCGGGAAGTGGTATTTAACTAAATGAGACTAAGGCGATGTGCAAATAGTCAATTTAAGTGGGTAGCTTATAAGGAACTTATGAACCCGAGATCTATTATAAGAACCCAAGTTAAAAAAGGATTCAAGGATGAATCATATTTAGTGGGGGAGTATTTGTAACGACCGGAGGTCCCTACTACTGTTGACTCCTTTACTGTAGTATTGTTACACCGCGGGACGAGTATTACGTAATATAATTTATGTCCGAATATATATACATTCACAAAATGACTTTATGGATGAGCAGTAATTCTTTGAAACTTCGATGCAGAATTCTATGATGTTCTATTACGAACAACCCATAGTATTTAGGCCGTAGCTTTCTCATACGAACTCCGCTTTTTATGAATTTTATATCGTTGGAAAGCTGAGATCAAGATCGACAACTTTTGCGATGAACATTTTTCCAAATTTGAAACTAAAGCAAGTCGAAAACGCAGATTAAAATTCTAGATGAATAGTGCCCAGAGACCCCTCTAGAAAAGTCTCAAAACTTCTCAATTTTTCCAAACATTTACGTTATTAATTATTTTACAAATAGATCCGTAGTATAAGAATGGATTACTATTCAAGGTTTCTTAAATTGAGAAAAATGAAAGAAAATGAAGAAAAACGTTGGAGGAAGAATTAGGGAAAGAAGAAGAGGAAGAAGGAAAGAAGAAGAAGGAATAGGAAGGAGAAGAAGGAAAAATGAGCAAGTGATAAGCATCCATTCACCAATCAAGGAAGAAAAGAAACTACTTTGGAAACCAAGAGAAATGAGGTAAAGAAATTTTAACCCAAATTTTGAAAATTTATGTTTTAATGAATTATGGGTTGATGGACATTATTGAGTTAAAATAATTTATGAGTATATGGTTTTAGTAATAAGAAAATGATTGATTGTAGGAGATTCCCAATTGGTTAAGTTTTGGGGATGAGATTTAATTAAGGTTATGAGTTGAATATAAGTTGATAATAAGAATGATATTGATTATATTTTGGTAATTAGTTGAGGTTATTGGCTTGTGTGGAGAAATGATTTAGGTATTGAGAAAATTGATGGTGTTTTGATTGGTTTTGAGGCCATTTTCTTGTGTGAATTCTATGGGGGAAAACATTGAAAAAGTTAAGAATGACAGAATGGGTTTAGGACCAAAAAACTGGTCATGCGTCGCGACGCAGATAGCCTCGCGTCGTGACGTGATCTGGAAAATTTTCCAGAAATACTTAATTAAATCAATGTGTTGCGACGCAAAGGGATCGTGTGTCGCGACGTACAAGTTAAAAATTTGGGTATCTCTTTGGATGGCCCGTGTCGCGACACGTGGATAAATATCTACCCAATTTAGTTTTTCACCATTTCAGTTTCACCCGAATGCGTTAGGGGCTATCCTATAAGTCTCGTATCAACTCGTATGTTCATGATACATCGTGATATCTGTTCAATACCTTCAAAGTGAAAACGCTTACTTGAATAAACAATCTTAGCCTAATTCTAATTTAGCTTATTCGATGACAGATCATCGCAGGAAACACAAGTACTTCAGCGAAGTAATAAAATGCTAGCGAAACTCCTAGCAGTGAGTGGACCTATTTTCTCAAACTGATTTTATTTATTAAGTTTTGATATCAGATTTATTTTCACGGTTTAGGGCGTTAGAATGTTTCATTTTTATAGTCATTTCATAAATAGTTATGATTTAAGTTTTAATTAAGAAAGAAAAGTTTTCATAAAATGTTGATACAGTTTTGAGATTTAAAACATAAGTTTTATGTTTTTCGGGGCATGGGGAGAAAAAACCCACCCCAGTATGCAACTTGTTACAGTTGGAATTGACAGACAGAGAACATGTGCACATATAGAGGACTGGGGAGACGGTGATACGTAACGCCCCCCGATCCTAGATCAGGGCTAGTGGGATGGCGATACGTAACGCCCCTAGACCCTAGTTTCAGAGCTTGGATGGTAGCATAGATCCGCACCCCCAGTTCTAGTTTGTGGCTTGGGGGACGTCGATACGTAATGCCCCAAGACCACCAGTTTCAGAGACGGTAGTGGCATGCTTTGGGGGACGGCGATACGTAACGCCCCAAAGTCATGGATTTGTACTGCTGGCTCCAATTAGGCGTTTGGGGGGACAGCGATACATAACGCCTCCATACATCAATGTTTTCAAATAAAGAGCAGATTGCAATTATCAGATTTTCAGTAAACAGTTTTCTGGAAATCAGAGATCAGAAATAGTTTTCAGAAACCAGACTTTCAAATGCAGATTTTAGAAAGAGAAGTTTCACTAAAAAACGTTTTCAAGCAAAGTTTTCAGAAAGAAAGTTTTCCTATAAGTTTTTTTTTTGTTGAAACCTTGGTTTTAGAGCCAAATGATTTTTATTTCAGTATTTCAGTTTTTTGTCCACTCACTTAGATCGAATAGCGATCTAACCCCCCACTCCCAATTTTATGTGGTTGCAGGTATTCTCGGAGGACGAGCTCGGGAGGACGGATATTGATGCAGTCACTAGGGTTGGAGTCCACCAAGTACAATTCAGATAGAGTGAGAGTCAGCCAAACCCAAATAAAAGTTTTGTATAAGTCTTGTCTTTGAGGTAGTCATGTATAAGTGTGATATTGAGTTATCAGATTCAGATGTTGAGTTTGTATGTAATGATTTTAAGTTTGGGCTACGGTCCCACACATAATAAAGTAAATTAATGAAAGAATAGTTGAGTCTGTTTATTGGTAGAAATTCAGAGGCTTATGGGTTAGTACGGTCTATCCCCTTGATGAGCGGAAAATATATCAATATTTACCGCCCTTTTTACTTAATATTTTTTTTAGTTTCTCGGGTTTGATGAACTTTTGATGTGTTTTAGTTTATTTTGCAGAAAAATAATATTGGGATATAATGAAATCATTTAGGACGAAATGTGGTCAAATAAGGGCAAAAATTGGACTTGACATATTAATTTTGGAGATTGGAAACTTCAAAGGGCTTTTTAACGAAGTGCAGTTTTGGAAATTCCAATTTTGCGCATCTGTCGTATTTTGGGAATAACTATTTACTCCGATATCAGATTGAGCGGATTCAAGTTCCAGATTAAAGAAGACTCAAAGATCTACAACTCTGAAAGACAAAATAATTTCTAATTCTGAAGATTTCATGCCCGAAATTGATGAACCATTTAGAAGTGTGTTGTGTGTAATTATTAAAGTCATTTTCAATCATTTTCAAAGCAAAAAATAAATTAATAAATAAACAATAAAAATGATCAAATCACCACCAAACATGATAAGAAATTAGTGGAGAAATTAATAATGGATTTGGTGTGGCAATTAGTGGAGAAATTAGTGGAGCAATTAATAATGGATTTGGTGCATGATTTGATGGAGGCAAAATTTTGCCTATAAATACCAAGCCATTTCATTTGTAAATTCATACTTTCTTCTAAGGAATTCCTTTAGAATACTAAGAAGACTGTATCTTGTTTGTTTATTTACAGCTTTCAGTAATTAATTTTCGCTTTCGCACTTTCTTTTCTTTACTTTTCAGTTTTTACTTTCCGCAATTTACTTTTACGCACAATACTTTTCTTTCTTTAATTTTCAGTTTTTACTTTTCAGTAATGAGGAGGTAACTCTCATTTGCGGGGGTAAAAGGTAAAACTTTTCTTACTAATATTTAGATTAATCTCCCTTAATTATAATATATAAACTAGTTGAAACCTGACTTAACGAGGATACCGCCATATTGGTCTGTTGGTAATATTTAAATTGGTTTAAACCTGACTAAACTGGATACCACCTGATTGGTCGGTTGGTAATTAATTATTAATTTGACTTAATCTAGATACCGCCTATATGGCTGGTTGGTAATTATCATGCAAAGTTAATATATTATTTTAAGGGAGATATCTAAAATAGAAGTAATAAAAGTGGATCCTTTTACCTCATCATTTTATTTTATTGTACTTTTACTTTATTTACTTTTCAGCAATTTACTTTCAGCATTTACTTTTTAGCAATTTACTTTCAGCAATTTACTTTCAACATTTACTTTTCAGTAATTTACTTCATCAGCATTTACTTTTCAGTATTTAATTTCCGCATTTACTTTCCGTCATCTACTTTTCAGCAATTTACTTTTCAGCATTTACTTTATGTCTTTTATTTTATTTAAGTTTTTACTACCCGTAAATATGTGTCGTAACTAAGCCAGTTATCTGGGTTGTGATGAATTCTAATATCACACCGGTTTATAAGGGGTTATTTTATAGTTTGGGTAATTTAAAGGTTTACTTATTAAGTCTTAAGCTTAATGCGTCTTGTTAACTGGCCATTAATAAGATTGATCTGGTAAATCTAAAATAAACTTGACAAAAGAATTTTAGGTTACAGCCTTAGACTTAATAGCTCACGATCTTCCTTGATGATAGATAACCCTTTAATAGATTTCCTTACAAGATAGACATATACTTGTCGGGCGGGGGTAACCTTTATTGGAACTTAATCTTAAAGAATCCAGGTAATTTGGTTGACATAGACATATGGTTCAATTGGGTTATACTGGGTATTTGCGTCTGACCATCGACAGAGGCTTTCGCATGATTTAGTATTCCAGGTTAGTAAACCGATATATTACACAAACATGAAATAACCACTTCATCTTTTAAAAAGATATTAGAAAGATTCACAACCCTAGATAGTTTTATAAATTTGAATTTTCTTAAACCTACTTTCGTACAATTTTATTTACTTGTTTTTAAATTTAAAATCATCACCATTTCAAATCAATCAATCAACCTGTTAGATACTAGTAATCATTTGACCTCATAAAATTAATAGATTATGTATTAAGTCATCGTGGGATCGATACTTTTTATACTACTTGAACGATACGTGCGCTTGTGTTATACGCGTGTGATTATGAACCGGTCAAGTTTTTGGCGGCGTTGCCGGGGACTTATTTATCTTTCACTATTAGTTTTAGGGTTAGATACCTTTACTTGCATCTAATTTCTTTTTACTTATTGTTTTTGATTTCTTGTGTTTCAGGTTCTCAGAAACTACATGAGACGAACCAGAAGCTTTAAACTCCGACCGCTTGACCCAGAAATTGAAAGAACCATCAGACATTTGAAGGGGAAAGGCGAGAAGGCCAATAAGCTTTAGTCAACATGAAACATGAACCTTTGGAGGTTGCACCACCAATTCCCATTCGAGATAGAACCGTTCTGGTGGTTGACGCATTCATTTCCTGTATTATACTTCCTCCCTTACCAGCAAATGCGTGTGACATCAAAACATGCATCCAGATGATTCAGCAGTCAGTTCAGTTTGGGGGGAATGCAACTAGAGATCCTAATGCCCACATCAGCAACTTCCTGGAAGTTTGTGGCACTTTCAATTACAACAGAGCTTCAGAAGAAGCAATGAGACTGCGAGTTTTTCCATATTCCTTGAAAGACAGAGCCAAAGCTTGCCTACATTCACTACCAGCAGGTTCCATCACAACTTGGAACACTATAGCCACCAAATTCCTTTCAAAGTACTTTCCACCAGCCAGAACCGCAAAACTGAGAAATGACATCACATCTTTTGTACAACAAGATTCAGAATCCCTCTGTGAAGCCTGGGAAAGATTCAAATATTTACTCCGGAAATATCCTCACCATGAGATTGCAAAATGGCTACAAGTCCAAACCTTCTACAATGGACTTTCTGGAATAATGAGAACCACAATTGATGCTGCTGCTGGAGGAGCTTTAATGGAAAAAGGAGAAGATCAAGCCTGGGATTTAATTGAAGAAATGGCCAACAACAACTCCTTGTGGCCAACAGAAAGGAGCTTGATTCAACGAATTGCTGGAATTTATGAAATTGGAGCCAACACTGCAGTAAATCCAAAGCTGGATCAAATTTGAAAAAATCTGGAAACTCTCAGCATGCAAGTTAACACTGGATCCACAAGTTCACCATATGGAGGAGCACCAGAGCCAAACCAATATAAAGAGACGGTGAATTATGTCAACAATTTCAACAGACAGGGGAACAATCCATATTCCAATACCTACAACCCAGGGTGGAAGAATCATCCCAATTTCGCATGGAGCAACAATTCAGGGCAAAAGAACTATCCACCACCAGGATTCCAACAGCAAAGCCAGGAGCATGAAAAGAACCAGGAATAGCGGAAGTGTTGGCTCAGTTAAAAAAGTATGATGCTATGTTTCAAAATCAATCAGCATTAATTCAAAATCAAGCAGCATCAAATGAAGCTATGTTTCAATCCCAATCAGCATTGAATCAAAGCTTAACTTCTTCTATTAAAGCACTGAAGAATCAAATTGGACAACTGGCCAATGCTCAGAGTTACAGACCGCCAGGTAACCTTCCTAGCAAAACTGAACCGAATCCGAGGAACATAGGGAAGGAGCAGTGTCATGCCATCGTGTTAAAAAGCGGTACTGAAATCAACAAAGATGTTGGTGCCAAAACAACTACTGAGGAAGTTCCAAAAGAAACAAAGCAACAGATGAAGGAAAAAGAAGCAAAGGAAAAAGAACAGATCACTCCACCTCCACCTTTTCCTCAGCGTCTTCAGAAAAAACAAACTGGACAAGCAGTTTGCTCATTTCCTGGAGGTGTTCAAAAAGTTGCATATCAACATTCCATTTGCAGAAGCGTTGGAACAAATGCCCAGCTATGCCAAATTCATGAAAGACATTCTTTCACGAAAGCTAGATTGAGGGATTACGAGACAGTAGCATTATCAGAAAAATACAGCTCTATCATTCCGAGGAAACTTCCTCCAAAATTGAAAGATCCTGGCAGTTTCACTGTTCCCTGAACCATATGAGAACATGACTTTGGTAAGGCTTTGTGTGACTTAGGTGCAAATGTTAACTTGATGGCTTTTTCTATTTTCAGGAAACTGCAGATTGGAGAAACAATGCTCACTTCAGTCTCTCTGCAACTTGCTGATAGACCATTAGTATTTCCGAGAGGTGTAATTGAAGACGTGCTGGTCAAAGTTGACAAATTCGTTTTCCCAGCAGATTTTATTGTCCTAGATATGAAGAAAGATGAAGACCTACTGATATACTCGGAAGACCATTCTTAGCTACAGGTCGAACCATTATTGATGTACAGAAAAGAGAACTAACAATGAGGGTACAAGACCAAGAAGTAACATTCAATGTTTTCAAGGCCATGAATTTCACAGATGATGAAAAGAATGAGGAATATTTTAGACTTGATGTGATACACAGTACCATTCAGAACTCCAATGCAATGAAAAGTTCTACAAACAAACTTAAAACATGTCAATTGCATGTGGAGTCTGAAGATAAAACGTCTTTTGCACTGAAAAGGTCAATTCTTGCACTACAAGTAACAGAAGAGAAACAGTTCCACCAGCTCAATGAATTGGACGAATTTCACAGTCAAAGAAAAGGCAAAAAATAAACATGATGAGAAGTTAGTGCGCATACAACTGAAACCAGGGCAGAAGGTACTGTTAAACAAAACAAGGTTGAAACTTTTCCCATGGAAACCAATATTTCGGTGGTCAGGTCCATTCCTAATCACCAAGGTTTTACCAGATAGAGCTGTTGAGTTACATGATCCCGACTCCAACAAAACATTCAAGGTTAAGAACAAGCGTGTCAAGCACTACTGGGGAGAATTAATTGAGCGACAAAAAGAAAGTGTCACACTTTCAGATCCAGCCTAACGTTCGGGCAGTCATGTCTAGCTGACGACTTTAAACTTAGCGCTAGCTGGGAGGCAACCCAAGCAATTTGTGTATATATTGTGATTTGGTGTCTTTTAATTTTTGTGTGTTTATTTTTTGCAGGTTAAGTCATTTCAAGATGGATGATGCTCTCGCAAATCTTCACAAGCAATTTCCTTCTCTCCCTAAAAAATCTCTGATGAAAGTTTACAAAGCTCGCTTGGAACGGATGCGACTACTGATGATCAAAGGTATGCCTACTGACATTTATTGGATTATTGAAGCACGGGTCCGATTGGCAGGTGAGTCATCTGACTCTTTTATTTCACATCTGCCTGGTTTAGGAAGAAGCACATATGTTAAAAAGAGAAGAGCCAAAAGAATGTGTGTTTGTTATAAATGTGCTCGTATGTTTTATGATACTCGTTTTCGATCTTTAGGAATGGTGTCTGATAACCGCGAAGATAAGATTAATTTCATTAGGGATGGCTTGAGTAAGGAGTCTTTGGATGTCATATCTAAAACTCTTGAGACGCATCCCAATGGATATGTGTATCATGAAATTCGCATGTTATATGCACAATTCCGTAAAGAAAGACAACAGTTAAGTCTCAGGAATCTGACTCAAAAAAAACCATGTTTGCCAATTTATAAGAAATTTGATGGGAAGCTTGTCCCTTACACATATATGTCATCAAGCCGTCACTTTCTGTAAATATTATTTTCTTTGTCTTTAACTAATAATTGTGATTTGTTTTGTTATTTTCTTTTATTTTCTCCGACAGGATCCAGATCCTTTTGACCTTTCACTATTCAATTTTTGCTACTAATCGTTCTTTGGAAGATACTTGTGCTATTATTACTCACCCTTTTCAGGTTCTGTAAATTCAACTCATCATTGCACCTTTGAAGGCATCTAGATAAAAATGGAAGCTACTTCAAGAAGACGGGTTGAAAACATATGTGTGTTTTGTGGTACCAGTGTTGGTGTTAAACCAGAATACGTAACAGTGGCACATGAATTGGGTCGAGTCTTAGCTTGCAAGGAATATGCACTTAGTATATGGCGGAGGCAATCTTGGACTAATGGGGATCGTTTCAAAGGCTGTACAGGAAGGAGGCAGTCAAGTTTTGGGAATCATCCCAAAACCCTTGGCGGAGGCAAATCTTATTGGACCATCAAACGAAGAAGAACTAGTCGTGCCAGGTATGTCTGAATGACTGGTAGAAACGATTAACCGTGCTGATGCTTTTATTGCTTTGCCAGGTGGCTTGGGTTTATTGGAGGAAATTTTTACAGTGTTATCTTGGGCGAACCTGAACATACACCAGAAACCGCATGGACTGTACAACGTTGAAGGATTTTATGATTTTCTTTGTGTGTTTATTGATGATGCCCGGAGAAATGGGTTCGTGTCAAAACCTTTAAAAGAACTCATCTTCACTGCCAGAACTGCTCCGAATCTAATTGACCAAATCTTAGCCTATGAACCACAAATTGACCTTATCCTTTCAAAGATAAATTGGTCCGAGGACGATCGTGGTAAGAGGCGTAGGATTAATCTAGATCTTAACCTGGTTTGGGGGAGGGAATTAGTTGATTAGTATATTATGTTTAGTTGTGGGTGTTGTTTTTATTTTTAGTCCAAAATTTTTCGAAAAATATAAAAAATTTCAAAAATTACAAAAATATTTTGCGTTTTTTTGTTTTTATTTTGACTAAAAAGGTGAAATTGGTAAGAGATAGCTGAGTAAGGAGTTTCCACTCCTGAGACGTATCTCAAACCTAATTCGGAACAAGTTAATTTTTGTTTATTTCTTTTGAATTATTTAATTTGTAAATTCTCCATAAAACTGATTAAAATGGATTTTCATATACTCAGTTGACAGGTATTATCAGCATACATGGTAACATACAACATGAGCTGTAATTGAAAAGTTTGAAATATTCAGTGCTCTAGTTTAATTGGAGAAAGCATCTATAAAAAGCGATGGAGTAAAAAAAAAAACATATGAGGTCCGAGTTATTAAGTCTGTAAGGGTGTTTTAACACCTAGTGCCCTAAAGCCAACTGGTTTAGGAGTCACTGGCCCAAATCTCGCTACATGGATAAAGGATGTTGCAAGAATATATATATCTGAAGTCTGAGTAATTAAATTCGTAGGGGTATCTTAACACCTGGTGCCCTAAAGCCAACTGGTTTGGGAGCCACCGACCCAACACTCGCTACATAGATGGAAGATATTGTATATAAATAAATCAAAAATCAAAAATCAAAGAAAAAAATCAGAAAAATCAGAAAAATTATTCTATTGCTGCAAAAAGGTGTGAATTCTGATAAAACTTTAGGACAAAAATATTACTCTCTTATCAACTGCACTTGTGACTGTTGTGGGCAAAAATGAGTTGATTAATATTTTGTCGGATGTGCATATGGAGAATGGTAAATATAATCGGAGAATTTACTTATTCAGTAATTTAGAAAGAAAGAAAACAACTAGTAATTTGGAGTAGATGTTTCACCTGATTAGTCACTAACTTCTTTATTCTCTTTTCACTTGTCTTTTTGCTTTTGTGTGCATTAGTTTTATTATATTTTTACTTTTGTAAAATGTTTGTGGGTATCGTTGCTGTAAACCCTCACGAGACTATAACTCGTCCACTAGGGACACCTAGGGATTTAAAGGCTTGTTGCATATGTTAAATGCAACCGTGATCCCTACGAAAGTGGCTTACTTTAATTTTAATTGTTTCTTGTATTTTATTTTATTGTTTTGTTCGAGGACTAGCAAAATGTTAGGTTTAGGAGTGTGATGAGCGGAAAATATATCAATATTTACCGCCCCTTTTTCTTAATATTTTGTTTAGTTTCTCAGGTTTGATGAATGTTTTGGGGTGTTTTAGTTTATTTTGCAGATAAAATAATATTGTGACACAATAAAATCATTTAGGACGAAATGTGGGTCAAATAAGGGCAAAAATTGGACTTGACATATTAATTTTGGAGATTGGAAACTTGAAAGGGCGTTTTAACGAAGGGCAGTTTTGGAAATTCCAGTTTTGCACATCTGTCGTATTTTGGGCATAATTCTTTACTCCGATATCGGATTGAGCTGATTCAAGTTCCAGATTAAAGAAGACTCAAAGATCTACAACTCTGAAAGACAAAATAATTCGAATTCAGAATATTTCATGCCCGAAATTGATTAACCATCCAGAAGTGTGTTGTGTGTAATTATTAAAGTCATTTTCAATCATTTTCAAAGAAAAAAATAAATTAATAAATAATAATAAAAATTATCAAATCACCACCAAACATGATAAGAAATTAGTGGAGCAATTAAAAATGGATTTGGTGGAGCAATTAATAATAGATTTGGTGGATGATTTGATGGAGGCAAAATTTTGCCTATAAATACCAAGTCATTTCATTTGTAAATTCATACTCTCTTCTAAGGAATTCCTTTAGAATACTAAGAAGATTGTATCTTGTTTGTTTATTTACAGCTTTCAGTAATTAATTTTCGCTTTCGCACTTTCTTTTCTTTACTTTTCTGTTTTTACTTTCCGCAATTTACTTTTACGCACAGTACTTTTCTTTCTTTAATATTCAGTTTTTACTTTTCAGTAATGAGGAGGTAACTCCCCTTTGCTGGGGTAAAAGGTAAAACTTTTATTACTAAAATTTAGATTAATCTCCCTTAATTATAATATATAAACTAGTTAAAACCTGACCTAACGAGGATACCGCCATATTGGTCGGTTGGTAATTATTTAAATTGGTTTTAACCTAACTAAACTGGATACCGCCTGATTGGTCGGTTGGTAATTAATATTAATTTGACTTAATCTGGATACCACCTATATGGCTGGTTGATAATTATCATGCAAAGTTAATATATTATATTAATGGAGATATCTAAAATAGAAGTAATAAAAGTGGATCCTTTTACCTCAGTATTTTCTTTTACTGTACTTTTACTTTATTTACTTTTCAGCAATTTACTTTCAGCATTTACTTTTCAGTAATTTACTTTCAGCATTTACTTTTCAGCATTTATTTTTAGTATTTATTTCAGTTCAGCATTTACTTTCCGTCATTTACTTTTCAGCATTTACTTTTCAGCATTTTACTTTATGTCTTTTATTTTATTTAGTTTTTACTACCTACTAGTAAATATGTGTCGTAACTAAGCCAATTATCTGGGGTTGTGATGAATTCTAATATCACTGATTTATAGGGGTTATTTTATAGTTTGGGTAATTTAAAGGTTTACTTATTAAGTCTTAAGCTTAATGCGTCTTGTTAACTGGCCATTAATAAGATTGATCTGGTAAATCTAGAATAAACTTGACAAAGGAATTTTAGGTTACAACCTTAGACTTAATAGCTCACGATCTTCCTTGAGGATAGATAACCCTTTAATAGATTTCCTTACAGGATAGACATATATCTGTCGGGCGGGGGTAACCTTTATTGGAACTTAAACTTAATGAATCCAGGTAATTTGGTTGACATAGACATATGGTTCAATTGGGTTATACTGGGTATTTGCGTCTGACCATCGACAGAGGCTTTCGCATGATTTAGTGTTCCAGGTTAGTAAACCAATATATTACACAAACATGAAATAACCACTTCATCTTTTAAAAAGATATTAGAAAGATTCACAACCCTAGATAGTTTTATAAATTTGAATTTTCTTAAACCTACTTTCGTGTAATTTTATTTACTTGTTTTTAAATTTAAAATCATCACCATTTCAAATCAATCAATCAACCTGTTAGATACTAGTAATCATTTGACCTCATAAAATTAATAGATTAGGTATTAAGTCCTCGTGGGATCGATACTTCTTATACAACTTGAAAGATACGTGCGCTTGCGTTATACGCTTGTGATTACGCACCGGTCACCCCTGCCGGTAATATCTCCCAGATCGGGGATGTCATAATTATCGTTAACCGTTAAACGATTTATAAATACCTAATTCATGATAAGCCCACCAACTTCCTGGCAAGATGCCTACGGTTAAAAACCACCAACATGTCAAGATCCAAATTCGAATTGTTTCCTGGTCCTGGTCAGAGACCACTGTGTTTCTAACTAACATACGATACAATTTTACTTTACGGCACGAAAAAAAAAGAGCTTCGATCGTTCTACGAGTATATTTCATTAGTGAGACTCTCTAGGTTCATGCATATCGGTCAAGAAATCTAATTTCGTGTCCATAATCTACCCACCCGTAAATTATGACGAAAATGGATAAGATCTCTGAAACATACAGGTCGAGATCACTGCATACGTATAATCTTTCCGTCATAGGTATCCGAATTATCCCAGAGATATAGATATAAACGTCAAATCTCTATAAGTATAATCTTGTCGATGATTCTATTAGCAATCTCTTAATAACACTTTAAACTCATTTCTACAGTGTACCACGGGCCCATGGATTTAACAGATTGTTAATTCCATAATAGATACCTATGATCTGTACACAGAACTAACGGATCTTATCTTGATAAGCATAGGATATCCTGAGGATCAGTCCACACCCAACGAACAGATGGAGGTATGATCTAAATAGATCAGTGACTTGACTGCCATCAAAGTGTGGAGGATACCTCATACATCCACAATGGTACCTCAGGCCGAAGGATCACTATACTACTCACTCAACCCGAGAAGATTCTTATCGACGTTGGTGTACCATCTATTAAGAATCCTCTGTGAGTCGTTCAGTGTTTATTGATGAGTGGTAAATGTATCACTATTTCCCACTCATTTAACCTAATATATTGTATAGTTTCTTGAGTTTTGTGAATATTTTGATGTGTTTTGTGTTATTTTGTAGATAAATAAAGTTTTAGGACATTCTGAAGGTGATTTGGGGCCAAAACAATGAAAATTAGACAAAAGGGAATTTTGGTAATTTTGGCACATCGGGACGCGCAAGCCTTTGGCGTCGCGACGCCTAACATGCACCAAGACTTGCTAACGTGCGCTGGGTCCACAAGTCAAAATCTGAGAAGTTTGACTTTACTAACATGCGCCGGGACACGTGTCACAAACCTATGGTGCCGACACTCCGCGTGACACGTGTCATCTTCTAATTGGACCGAATCATCCGTGAATCACCTTCTGCCACGTGTCAAGCTATCATTTGACCGATCTTATCGTGTGCCACCTGTCAAATTCTTATTGGGCTGACGAAATCCGCGTCAACAGTCAAAGTCAAACCGCGTGGACCAACTCAACATAGCCAGCGTCGCGACGCAAGAAGGAAGTTGGCGTCGCGACGCTGACCCGAATTTTTGCCTATAAATTGAGGCTTTCTGCACCTCATTTGGTGTGCTTTCCTTGGGATTTTTTCCCTGATTTCATATGATAGCATCTATTTTGTAAATTATTAATAATATTTAAATTATGTATTTTTATTTTTATTTTTTATTACAGCTTTCTTTTTATTTAATTTTATGTTTTGTAGTTAAATTTCCGCTGGGGTAAAAGGTGAAACATTTAATATAATTATCTAGGTAAATCTCACTAAATTATAATTTATAAATTATAATTTAACCGGATTAATTAATGTCAAACTTTATTACCGCATATATGGTCGGTCTAAATATAAATTACTTTACCGCATATATGGCTGGTCTTTATGTGACAGATATTTACCGCCTATATGGCTGGTGTAGTTGGACTAAATGGATTACCGCCTATATGGCTGGTTTTAAATGTTTAACTTTATTAATTCCTGAGAAAGCAGAACATAAAATAATTTATGTATTATAATAAGTGAGATTCCTAGATAAGAAATATTAAATGTAGATCCTCTAACCCCATCATTTTATTTTTATTCTAGGGAAATAATGAAACACAATATTAATAGGCTTAATAATTGATTTAATTATATATTGGGTAATTCATTAGTTTATTTATTGAGTCTTAAGCTTAATGCTTCTTGTTGTATGATCACCAATAAGATTGATGTGGTAAACTTAAAATGAACTAGACATAGGGATTTTAGGTTTCAGCCTTAGATTCAATAGCCCACGATCTTCCTTGAGGATAGATAACCCTTTAATAGATTTCCTTATAGGATATACATATACCTGTCGGGCGGGGGTAGCCACAATTGGAACTTAATCCAGGTAATTTGGTTGACATAGACATATGGTTCAATTGGGTTATACTGGGTATTTGCATCTGACCATCGACATAGGCTTTTGCATATCTTCGTGTTCCAGGTTAGCAAACTAATTTATTACACATATATAAGAGAATCAATTCATCTTTATATTAATATTGTGTGGAGTCACAACCCTAGATCTTTGAGTCTTTTGTTATTTTCCTTAGTATTTTCTTTTGTGTCTTTAAGCATTTTATTTATCAAATCCACATTCAACCAACAAAAGCAATCATTCTCTTCCCCCTATAATTAGATACCTGTAAATAAATAGTATTAATAATTAATAACAACAGTAGGAATTAAGTCCTAGTGGGATCGATATTTTTATACTGCTTGAACGATACGTGCGCTTGCGTTATACGTGTGTGTTTACGCCGGTCAAGTTTTTGAAGCCGTTGCCGGGGACTTTTTTTCTTGAGTTATTAATTTTGAAGCTATCTAATTTACTTGTATCTAATTTTCTTTATTTTTATCTGTAATTTTTATATCTTTCTTTTATTTTCAGGTGATTGAAAAATGGAACATTATTGGGAGATTGAGAGATCACGAGGTTTACTAGAAGATACACCCCCAATCTGGGAGCAACAGTCCGATTTTCTGAGGCATGTTGTCCAGCCCAACAACTATCACTGGATGTCAGAATCAAGCAATACTACACTTTCTCATCAAAACGAAATGGGGAGATGTGTGATATGTTATGGTAACCACCCGAGCAATCAATGTATATACCTTTCAGAGTGGCAGAATTATTGGAATCATTCAAGGTATGAAGAACCATAATACTTTCCATCTTATCCACCATTCATCTACGATTTTCATCAAGAACCAGAACCATCAGAGGAAGATCAGATGGTTGACATGCTCAAAGATTGGTTCAAGAAACAAGACGAAAAGTTGGATACAATGCTTGAATTAGTCCAAAATCAATTTGAAAGTATTTAGAGACAATCAACATCCATTCAGAGACTGACAGAACAAACGAGACAATTAACAGAAAATCAGAGCTACATACCTCAAGGAGCATTTTCAGATGAAACTGACGAAGCCTTTGAGTACCAAGCATTTCACGGTGACACATTAGCAGAGGAAGAGGCTGAGCAGTATCAGGAATCTGAGGTACCAGTTCAGGAGCCCAAACGAACAGAATCTCGGTTTGATTTTTATTATTCGGACTCTGACGAGGATGAAGAATATGAGCTATTTGTACCAACTGCACCAACAAGGGAGGATGAAACTTTCCATCCTCAAAATGAAGATCTTGGAGAATGCTTTGCATTAATGTTTGAAGACGAGCTACCTGAGCCAGTCATATCAGAGGATGAAGACTTAAAATCTGACATTTCTTTAAATCCTCAGGGTGACACTTATGGAGCATGCATTTCACAGATGACAGGTGAAGAATTGAATGCGGAAATCCTAAAATACATATGTGAAGAAAATGTGGAGCAAGAAGCAGAGCAAATGAAGGAGCAACTGTTTGACCAAATTGAAGATCTCAGACATTCAGGAGAAACATCACTGTTTTGGGGAGTACAGATCAAAAACATCACCCAGAAGCTTGACAGAATGGAACTTCCATTCAAAGTCAAGCACCATACGAGACCTCCTGATTTTCTTTCTTTCTTTTCAGGAACCACTGGAGCAACAAAGGTTAAAAATGTGGCACAAGCACTGAATATGACAAAATTCTTTTTGCCCATTTACCTTTGGAAGAGACCCTTCAAAAGCAACGCACATGGGAATGTCTTTAATCGGACATCCAAAATAATGTTGAAACCTCCTTAACAGATAGATTTCAGTCACATCTGGCTGAAGACGAAAAATTTAGCGCTAGCAGGGAGGCAACCAATGCAAAAATTTTAATTATTATTTTTTGTGTATACATGTTGTAGAATTATTTTTAATTTTGTGTTATTTTTGCAAGAAAAATAAAGATGGAATATTTTAGGACAAAGCAAGCCAGTGCAAGCGGAATTTTCACAAAATAAATTTGACAAAATCACGAGGATATAAAGTTAATCCAGTAAAGACGGTCGAGTAAGGAGTCAGCTCTTGAGACGCATCTCAGTGGATTTATTCGTCGAAAGACTTGATTTTGCCAAAAAAAAAAAATAAATAAAAAATCCCGCGTCGCGAAGTGAAAACCCTGCGTGTCGCGACACCATAGCCTCAAACACAAAACCCTAACCCTAAAAAATTGAGCGTCACGACGAAAGACAAAATTTGGCGTCCCGACGCGCGTTCTGTAACAGGTCAAAAACCAGCAGCCACCACACACAGATCTCACTCTCCTTCATCATTTCGCCATTTCCTCTCATTCTTCCACTAAAATACGACCATCCAATCACCGAATCATCAACCAAAACCTTCTAAACTCATCAAATCTCACAAATAACCCAATCATCCACCCACAGATGAACCACTACCACAACCGAAACCAACCACCGACGAGCTTTCACCGATCCACCCACAGCCGAGATGTTGGGTTTCTAATTAGTCCCAAGGTCAATTCAAGCAATAAATCATGTGTGAATACAACAATGAAGAATAACGGAAACATACTTACATTGATCGGATTTGGTGATGAGAGGAACAACAAAAATCTTCAAGCTTTCCTCCAAGGTGGCCACGGCAGTGGGCTGTTTTGTGCTCCTCCAAAATTCGGCCATGGATGTCCACCAAGCTCCAAGCTTTGTGTTGGGATTCCATGCCCACGGGTGGGTTTCCCTATCACCTTCGCAAGACCCCGAATGTGTGCTAGCACTCAAGAAATTTTGCCACAAAATTTCTTATTACTTCTCCAACCTCTCGGCTTTTGGCAGAAAAAGAAGAGGAAGAATTGCCCCTTGGGCGTGAGAGAAAGAGGAAAAAAGAATGAGATAGGAAAGTCAAGTGTTGTGTAATTGATTTCTAAAATCAATTATGCATATACCAAAAATCAAAAGTTGGTATTACTCATTCCAAGAATGACAAAGAGTGCAAAAAAGGCAACCACCAACTTCTATCACTTTAAAGTAACCAAGTTGACTAGTTGATGTGACACTTGATGTGACTTGTGGGCCCCACTTGATTCGAAATGCAAGTGGGCCCGCAAACACTCCCGGGCTCAGGTTCGCTAATTCCGAATTAACGAATTTTCCGTTGCGACGTAATTAAATCAAATTCAATTAAATAATTTTGCCTAGCAAAATTACTATTCACGTCGCTAACTAATTAATTCTAAATTAACTCGTTCGCCCGAATTAAAATCTAATTTTAATTCCGCGTCGAAATCCAATTTCGTATAATATATCGAATATATTATTTTATCGATTAATTCCAAATTAATCGTTCTCTCTCTTTAAATAATATTTTATCCCAGATAAAATATCTCCGTAATTAATCCCAGATTAATTTTCTCTCTCTTATAATTAATCCCAGATTAATAAAGTACGAGTCATACGTCATCGGTGAATCTTCGGGAAGCGACCCATGAGATCATTGGATATGTTGGCAGTAAATCCGGTCGTCGGACTATCCGAACACGTACGTACCTAGTACTACGTTTTTACCGATTTACAAGACATGGTTGGCTTCTAGCAAGGGCTTTGTTATAATTTCATAAATATCTCTACCATTGGCGGATATTTTGGTAATTACAAATATGTAATAATATGTGTTGGCTTGATTTAATTGAATTAAATTAAAGTGATAGACATACAACTAATCTATTAATTAAACTTTGTCTTGATTTAATTGGATTAAATCAAAGTGATAGACGAATGTGATTAGTCACACCTAATCATACATATTTGAACAAATTTGATTAAGCCCATATAAAAGTTGATTAGAACTTTTATTAATTAAAAATTACATAAGTTTTGCTTTAAAAATCAAGCTTCAGTAATGTTTTAATCAAGGTTGATAAAGCTAAAACAAGCAAGAATTAGAGATATTAGCCTAAGTAAAAGAAAAATTTAGAGAAGTTTTGAAAGTTCTCTACAATATTTCAACAAGTAGAAGAATACCGGATCTTGGAACCAAGCTTGCTAGCTTTAGGAATTCTCAACAACAATAAGGACAAGAATATTAGATCTTGGAACCAAGCTTGTTAGCTTTAGAAATTCTCCACAACAATTCAACGAGGAGAAGAAAATTGGATCTTGGAATCAAGCTTGTTAGGTAAGTTTGATCTTCTACAAAACTATGTTTTCATTAGTGAGTTATCATTAGTGAGACATATAGTGATGAATTATATATTATATACATAATAACATAACTTGATGTTGAAATTAAGTTAATCAATTGTGTACGGATGATTTGGAAGTATAAAAATAATATGAAACAGTCACAGAATTGAGTATTTTGAGAATTGAGTATTTTGACGGTAGGTTTCGAACGTTTCTAAAAAAGGTTATGAAACAGTCACTACAACAAAATTGACTTTTAGTGGCGAAAATTTTCGCTACTAAAAGCTATAATTTCCCACTAAAACTATTAGTGGCGAAATTATTCGCCACTAAAAGTGTGACACAAAAGGTATTAGTGGCGAAATTTTTTTCGCCACTAAAGGTTACTTTCAGTGGCAAAAATTTCGCCACTAAAAGTCCATTTTTTCGCCACTAAAGGTTGGTGGCGTTTGGTTTTGATGAAGAAATAGAGTGAAATTGGGTCTTTGTTTTGTTTTGATGAAGGGAAAAATGAAGGGTTACGGTTTTGTAAGATGATATATTATGTTCAAAAATGGGTCGGTAAAAAAATGGTAGTGAAGAAGAGGGAAAAATTGGAGGGGCGCCATTTTTTTAGGTTACTTTTAGTGGCGAATTTAATTTTTTCACCACTAAAAGAACTTTTAGTGGCGAAATTATATTTCCCCACTAAAAGGTTGCTTTTAGTGGCGAAATGTATTTCCCCACTAAATTTTCGCCACTAAAAAACAGTTTTCTTGTAGTGAGTCACAGAATTAGTGAGTTATGTCACCCTCAATTTTACTGTCACATATAGCATCACATAAGCCTTGTTTTCTTGTAGTGTGATCTCCTTCCCGATAGAGATGTAAGTGGTTTCATCTCCTTCTATTTCTTGCCATCAAATCTGATTTGGAATCTTGGATGTGGTTCACAAGCGATGATGCTGGTGGAAGAATGAAGGCGACCATGAGAGAGGAGTAACGTCTGATGGCGATTTTTGACTTTGATGATGGACTCAGTGGCTGGATCAGATGGTGGCTAGGGTATAAAGGGAGTTTCGTATTGCTCCAGAAAAAAAAAATTAGAAATTAATTAAGAAATAAAGAAAGAAAAAAGTGTTGAAGGACAAGTGCAGCTTTCGTTTAGAGGAGAGAGAAATTAACAGAATACGTGTGTTTTCGGAATTCAACAAAACGATAAAAAGTCGTTTTACAATTTCACCAGTAAAAAGTTACTTTTGAATTTTGTGTTTTATCAATCATTTTGTAACATGTACCGCACAGTACCCCGTTTGTTTTCAAAAATGAAAATGAAAATTATCATAAAATAAAATGATTTTTTTTTTTCCTGAAAATAATGATTACAAACCTTTGCCAAATACGTCGGATGCATGTTTGTCACAAGACAAACTCTTGATGTGTTAAGTAGAGAAATATTGTACTCAATTAAACATTCACCACCGCTCTCTTTATTGAAATATGTATTTGGTAAGTGATAATTATACTTGTTATAAATATTTATTTTTAAAATGAATGAGGGTTTTAAATTTATTTGTTGTTGGTTTGTGAATAATTGCACCGAAAGGTGTAATGATTAAAAAGAATAATAATTAAAAAAATTTGGTGGATCCCACATGCTTAAAAAGAAAATAATAAATAATTAGAATTCACTATTTACACAGTGAATTTCATGCCTATAAATAGAGACTTGATTTCATTATTTTCTTCATCCCATTCTCAACCAAATCTTATGTATTCTAAGAGAGAAAATATAGTTTCTTCTTAAGAGTTTGTGAGAGGGTTGTAGTTCTCCTATTATAAGAGAGTGTGAGATTGTTCACTCCTTGTGTTTAGAGAGAGGTTGTAAAATTCTTTCCACTATAGTGAAATCCTTCTACTTTTGTCCGTGGATGTTTCCCTCACATTGAGGGTTTTATCACGTTAAATATGTGTCTTGTTGCTTTATTTTATTGTTAAGATTTATGGTAGGCTAAGCCTCCTAATTATTATTGTACTGTTATATGGTAGGCAAAGCCTCATGAACTAACAATTATTCTCAATTTCACTTTAATTGCGTGCCAGCTTCAGCCCACGATCCCCTAACAGCGGTATCAGAGCTTCAGATTTAGAGTTACTGTTCACGAAGACTATTCACATATATGGTATAATATTATTTATGTATACGGTACTATTCACGTATACAATACTATTCATATATACATACTATTCAAGTATATAAAACTATCACGTATACGGTACTATTCATGATGAAAATAGTAAAAGGCCGGTTCAAGTGAGAAGCTGATCGTCATCAGAAACATGACAGGAAAGTTCAAAATTGAGAAGTTCAACGGGAGCAAATTTTCCGTATGGAAACTTAAAATAAAAACAACCTTGAGAAAAGACAATTGCTTGGCGGCAATTGGAGAGAGACCAGATGGAATGACTGATGAAAAATGGAAGGATATGGATGACAACGCTATAGGCAATTTGCATCTAACCTTAACAGATTCTGTGTTATCCAGTGTTGCAGAGAAGAGGACTGCAAAAGAGATTTGGGATGCACTTACCAATTGTATGAGGTCAAATCACTACACAACACGATCTTCTTGAAGATGAGACTTTACACTCTCTCGAATGAGTGAGTCCACATCCATGACGGATCACATCAACAACTTGAATACACTATTTTCCCAACTCACCGTGTTGGATTATAGTATATCAACAAATGAACGTGCAGAGATTCTACTTCAAAGTCTGCATGATTCGTATGATCAACTTATCATCAACTTGACAAGTAATGTTGTCTCTGGTAATTTAGTCTTTGACGAAGTTGCAGCCCATGATCCCCTAATTTAGTCTTTGACAAAGATATTCGTTTTGAAGTTTTGAAAACTATATCTTTAATTAAAATTCATCATAATTCTTTTAATAGTTCAAAGATGTTTGATGCGATCAAAGATATGAATTTATGACAATTAGTTCTATATTCAATGAATGTGATTTTTTGCTCAATATTATTCTTCTACGATTCCATCGTGATGGAATTGGTCATTGGGAGAAATCGAATCTTATATGATTTGGTTCTTTTGATATTTAGTGTTATCGAATTAGTTTCAATACTCTTGGGGATATGCTCTAATAACACTAATTCATCATTTTAATTAAGGTTCCATTAGTTTCTACAGTTACATATATGATATGTATAGGTAGAAAATTCGAATCTTGAAAAGTTTGAGATTAGAAACTTTCTTTTGTATAATGGTTATATAATTGAAAAGTATTTGCGCCTCGGAGGTACAATTAAAAGTTTATCATTTGTTCTATTTAATTCTATTTAATAGAATATTATATTCTATTTGACATAACATCTTTTCTACGATCCCGAGTAATTAAATTATTTTATTACTTGGTGTGTAACATCGGATGTTGACCATTGTAGAAAAGACTCGACTTATTAAAGTCAAATGTGAGAGTGATAAACTATAAATGGAACTACATAATTAATAAGATGAAAATACCATTTGACAGTTTCCATATAAGTCCAATAAGATGTCAGAATCATTTGTGAAGTATTTGATACTTAATTGTTCTGTTGTTTTCTTATCGAAGAAAATTATCCTATAACTTATAGTGGGAGCGATATTTGATATCGATTCCGGAAGTTAGCATTAAACCATAGATCTAAGGTTGTTCATAGCTTACTACGATCAAATTTTGAACTTGATTAAGCTTTCGTTATAAATCGTTCATAAAATGTGCAAATGGTTTCCACAGCAAAAGAAAAATGAGCTTATTAAAAGTGTGACCTTTATAATATGACAGTGAGAAAGGTTACTCAGTAATCTATTGTAGATTCTGAGAAAAATTGTCTCTAGTCGCACTAATTGAACAATTAAAGATCTGTTGGTTAATGTTGATATTAAACTATGTATTTTAGCTAGGAATACAAAGTGGCATTCCTGAATGATTTCTTCGAAGAAGACATCCATTGTGATATCTTTGCTTGAAGAGTTCGTTCTGGAATGGCCCTAGAGTTTGTATTTTGCTAAGATCGCAGTTTGGTATAATGACTTATAGAGCCTATTGTAGACTCAAATGAGCTTTCCGGAAATCTGTGTTTTCTAATTTTGATAACAGCCAGATTTTCTGATTTCATCAAAGCATAGAGAATACACATATGATAGAAGGGTTAGTGGGAGCATACATATTTCTTTCTAGTGTTATATATTATAACGACATTATCATTATTAATGTAATAATGAGATGTTTATGAGGTAAAAGGTTTGCATAAGTCTTCTTTTCTCCGTGATAGCAGTGAGAGTAGTCTTTGTTATATTCGATATAAAATTTTATATATGATATAAAACAAGAGACTTTTGAGATACTCTCATTAGTCGTGCATTAGATATGATCTAATAAAGGACACATCAAGACTATCTGTGTGACAGTTAGTATAACTGTTTGACTGTTAGTGTGTCTCTTGTATATAATATTCATCTTTCATAAATGATGATTCCTTTGTCGAAAGAGAAATTGATTAGAATGTCTAGTCATTTATGCATCATAGGATGATGGCATAATAAATACTCTATTATGTGCGATTAAAGATACCAATTTAATCGTAATTGTTACGAGCTATTTTGATATGTTATTGACTATAGGATGTGTCTTAAAACATGTTCTTTGTTATTTTTGAGATATTAAGAATGAGTTTCTTATTCATGGAGAATATAATCTGCAACCATTAGGGTCAGATATTTTGAGTCTAATTATGATGTTAGATGGTCTACGTCATAAAGAGTCAGAAAAGATACAGTGAGAGTGTCACAGATGATTATACTGTGTGAGTGGAATTAGTTGCAACTTATGAAGTATTGACTTATGAAGTTGCATAGTGACCTTATAGATTAGAAGTTTTGATATTAGTATTGTGCTTGCGGTTGTCTCATAATATTTAGATTTAATCTCTAAATACATAGACAACTCAGTAGATGTAGCACAATATTCATGCCGCATCTGAGTCATATTGATGTATAACTTAGGTTCTACAAAATATAAATGATGCTAGCTAAGGGAAACGATTGGGTTTGTTGGACAAACTCAATATATTATAGCAGACCTACTTGTTATTGCCTACATTTTGAGTACTAGGTGAACTCTTGAGGGCCATGAGTATGTGATACATATTGAGATGTGTATATGATACTGTGGATTGGCATTAGAGCAAGTTGGGAGAAATTATTAGGGTTGGTGCTCGGAGTGCCAATTCGGATCGTATTTATGTCCGATTCATGAATACAAACAATTTTTTTTCCATAATATTACTTACTTAATGGTTGCACCTCTTGTTTTTATATACGTATTCGATCTAATTACGATTAGATTGAAACTAAATTTGATTTAGTGATATGTATATATTAGACAAAGACCCCAGAATTTACAACGTAGTGTTCAGTTACAACATAGTTTGTAATTGACATCGGAAAGCATCACTATAAGTTGTATATTCTCAAATAAAGTTCCTGATCAAGATTTACTTACACAGATCGATTAGTAAAATCCTCTGAGACCAGTACATATCGTATATCAAGACTTGGTCTGATGGTTTATCCCAATGAACCATGAGTCTTGGGAGACTCGTAGAGACGTGTATGTGTTTATTTGATAAACATTGAATGACTCACCGAAGATTTCCTAATAGATGGTACACCAACGTCAATAGGAATCTTCTCGAGTCGATTAGCATATTGGTCATTCGACTTGAGATACCACTGTGGATATATGAGATATCCTCCACACTTTGATGGCAGTCATGTCACCTATATATTTAGATCAGACCTCCGCATGTTCGTTGGGTGTGGATTGATGCTCATGATTTCATGTGGGTATCAAATAGAATCTGCCAGTCTTGTGTACAGGGCATATGTATCTTAACGTGTTTGCGATCTAGTAAATCCATAGTCGTGGTATACTTTGGAAGCGAGTTCCGAGTATTATTTAGAGATCGTAAATTTGAAAGTCGACTATATTATACCTTAGGGATTTGACGTTTCTATCTATATCCACAGTATAATATTGATAGCCTGTGATAGAGGGAATATATGTATGCAATGACCTCGACTTGCATAGTTTAGCGTGATTATCCATGGTCGTCATAATTCATGAGTGGGTGAATTATGGACACGAAATTTGATTATGTGACGGATAAACTAAACCTAGAAAGTCCTACAATATGAAGTGTACTCGTTGAGCACTTGGGCAACACGTTATGAATAATACAGATTATTCATAATACTTCATCAGATTAAATGAGTTAATTCGAATCATTTAAACGGTTAAACAAAAATAAATGTATTAAGGGATTTTGGTCAATTAATAATTAATATGTATTTGTATTTGATACAAGATTTGATTTGATACATATTAATTAATTATCAAATGAGACTTTGACACATGCCATTATTATATGTATTTATTATTTAATGTAAATAGAAAGACATATATAATAATAATCGCATTAATTAATTATTTATGTGTTTAAATGTTAAATATCTAGATAATTAAATTATATAAATATTACATAATTGTTATGCAATATGTTTGATTATTATTGGTTACACGTGGCATGATTCTTTTAAGCTTAAAGTTTACAAACTGGATTTGTTAACTTAAAGCTTATTATTATTTAATTTGATTAAAATATCCAAATGACTAAAATGCCCCTAAAAGTTGGTTTTGGCCTAATTTTTAAGTTGAAAAATTTTGTTTCCCTTTCATAAGAGAGCCATGGCCGAAACCTCCATAGACAAAAAACTCCCAAATTTATTAGAAGAAACAAGGAAAAGTGAAGAAATCAAGAAACGGTTTAAGGAAATTAGGAGATTTGGAAGTAATCTTCATAACTCTTAAACTAAGAAAGTTATTTTCTTGTTCTTGAGCATCTAGAAAAGTTCTAGGGTTTCTTCCTTTCTTAAATTTTGGGGCTTTTTGATTTGGAGGATGGATTTGGTGGCTTAATGCATGTGTGAAGTTAGATTGAATAATATTAGTGTAATATTATTTCAATTTTATCATTTGATGACTTGTTGCCATTCTAGAGTGTTATGACCACTCTTGTAATTCCTAGAATTATTCTTGAGTTCTTTATTTGTGGTGAGTTTGGTTGGTGTAAGTATTAATATGATTATTGTTGAGAAAATTGGATTTAAAGCATGAAAATGATATTTTTAGTTACCAAATCAGATCTGGAATTTTTGTGATTTTGGTGATGAAAAGCATGTTGTATAAAATATTGGATGTGATTTGGACATTGGAACAATTTTCGGAAATTATTTCGGAGTTGAAATATACGAAAACAGCAAAAAACGGTGTTACCGGGTGAGTTTCGGGCTTACCGAGTGTCCGCTGTCCAAATAGTGTATTGGTCACTGTTCGGAAGCCTATGTACTGCCAAAGTACTATTAGGGCTGACCTGGGCAGCCCCCATGTGTATTGGTTGGTCAGTTCGGACAAAAACGTGTTTTATGCCATTTTGGATATTGAATAATTTATTCGGTAAATTTAATACGATTTCGCCTGAACTGCGCTTCCGCTTGCGCCTTTGATAAAACCCCAACAAATGGGCCTACAAGATCAAGCGAGATAGCAAAGATCAAGTGGAACGGTACCGTGCAAGATTGGTGGTGAAATGATATGCTCAGAAAGAATGGATTGATTTCAACAAGATATTATCTCCGGTGGTTCGACTTACAACAGTCAGAGTAGTCCTGACTATGTGTGCTACATTGGACCTACATCTGGACTAGTTGGATGTAAAAATTGTATTTCTTCATTGAGAACTTGAAGAAGAAATTTATATGCTCCAACCAGAAGGTTTTGCAAAATAGGCAAGAAGAACTTTGTTTACAGGTTGAAAAAATCTCTATATTGTCTCAAACAGGCGCCGAGATGTTGGTATAAGAGATTTGATTCCTTCATTATTTGCCTTGGGTACAACAGACTCAGTTCAGACCATTGTACATATTACAAGAGGTTTGTAAATAATGACTTTATTATTTTATTGTTGTATGTGGACGATATATTAGTAGCATGCCCTAACAAAGATCGAGTCCAAGAATTAAAGGCACAATTAGCTAGGGAGTTTTACATGAAGGATTTAAGACCAGAAAATAATAGTCTAGGGATGCAGATTCACCGAGACAAAAATAACAGGAAAATTTGGCTTTCTGGAAAAATTACTTGAAGAAAATCGTACGACGGTTTGACATGGAAGATTGTAAGCCAATTTCTACCATACTTTCTGTTAATTTCAAGTTATCATCTTTTATGTGTCCTAGCAATGAAGCTGAGAGGAAAGAGATGTCTCGAGTACCGTATGCATCAACAATGGGAAGCTTAATGTACGCCATGATTTGTACAAGACCAAATATTGCACAAACATTGGGAGCGGTTAGTCGTTTTATGGCAAATCCTGGTAGATGGCATTGAAATGTTGTTAACATGATCCTTAGATATATCAAAGGAACCTCAGAGGCTGCATTATATTATAGAGGATCAGAATTAATTGTCAAAGGCTACGTGGATTCAGATTTTCCAAGAGATCTTGACAAAAGCAAAATCCATTTGGGGTTATATGTTTGTACTTGCAGGAGGAGCAGTGAGCTGGGTATCCAAGTTACAGAGTGTTGTGGCTTTATCTACAACAAAAGCTGAATACATGGCAGCTACACAAGCTTGCAAGGAAGCTATTTGGTTTTAAAGGTTATTGGAGGAGCCCGAGCATAAACAAGAGAAGATTCCATTATTTTGTGACAGTCAAAGTGCTTTGTATATTGCAAAGAATTCAGCCTTTCATTCAAGAACGAAACATATAGGGGTACAATACCACTTGATCTTGAAGTAGTGGAAGTATGGAGTGTGAACTTGTTCAAGGTATATACTAATGAGAACCTTGCAGACATAATGACCAAGCCTATCAATGCAGAGAAGTTTGTATGGTGTAGATCCTCTTATGGCTTAGCAGAAACGTAAGTAGCTTAAAGACGGAAAATTAGAAATGATGGTGTGGAAACTGATTGGTTTTCAATCAAGTTTCCAAATGGGAGAATTGTTGGGGAATCATTGCACCGAAAGGTGCAATGATTAAAAAGAAAAATAATTAAAAAATATGGGTGGGTCCCACTGATCGGTGATAAACACACATGTAACGCAAGGGAACTTATCGCTCAAGTAATATAAAATGTATCGATCCCACGAGGACTTAATACCTTAGCTATTAATTAATGACGTTAAATATTTACGAGTATCTAATAGATTAATTGTTGTTTGGATGGTGATTTTTGTCTGAAACAAGTAAATAAAACAGTGCGAAAGTAAATTAAAGAAAAAATCAATATTATAAAACTATCCAGAGTTATGAATCCTTCCAATATCTTTTAAAGATGAAGTGATTATCTCATATTTATGCAATATATCGGTTTATTAACCCGGAACACGAAAATATGCAAAAGCCTCTATCAATGGTGAGATGTAAACACCCAAAGTAATCCAATTAATCATATGTCTATGTTAACCAAATTACCTGAATTCATTAAGATTAAGTTCCAATTGCGGCTACCCCCGCCCGACAGGTATATGTCTAGCCTGGAAGGAAATCTACCTAAGGGTCACCATGCCTCAAGATAAGATCGTGAGCTATTGAGTCTAAGGCTGAAACCTAAAATTCCTTTGTCAACTTTATTTTAAGTTTACCAAATCAATCTTATTAGTGGCCAGTTAACAAGAAGCATTAAGCTTAAGACTCAATAAATAAACTTTTATATTACCCAAGACACAAAATAACCACTTATAAAACGGTGATATTGGAATTCATCACAACCCTAGATAAGGGTTTAGTTATCACACATATCTAGGAATATTAAAGACATAAATAAAGTAAATGACATAAAGTAAAGCTTGGAAATTAAAAAAAATATAAATTAACAATAAAAGAAAATGTCGGGGGTTAGAGATTCCATTTTTATTATTTCTAATTTAGATATCTATCTTATTATAATATATAAACTTTGCATGACATTGCCAACCGACCATATAGGAGGTATCTTGATTAAGTCAAATTTATGATTAATTCCAACCGACCATAAAGGTGGTATCCAATTTAGTCAGGTTAAAATCAATTTAATTAAGTCCAACTGACCATAAAAGCGGTATCCCATTAAGTCAGATTTTAAAATAATTTATATATTATAATTAAGGGAGATTAATCTAAATATTAGTAATAAAAGCTTTACCTTTCACCCCAACATAGGGGAGTTACCTCATCATACTAAAAAGTAAAATAAAGAAATAACTATTGCATAAAATAAAAATTAAATAAAAGAAAGCTATAAATAAACAAACAATATACAATATTCTTAGTATTCTTAAGGAAATCCCCAGAAGAAGGTAAGAATTTTTCTTCTGATTTCAGCTTCAATTTATAGGTAAAGTTTTGCCCCGCGCATCGCAACTCAAAACACTTGCGCGTTGCGACGCACCGTTGATTTGACGAGATGATGACACGTGGCTGTCAGCAGTATTATTGGCTTGGCGTCGCGACGAGTTGATGGTTCTGAGTCGCGATGCGGGCTACAGTGATGACGTCGGTGATGATGCGCGTCGGCAGGCTGCATAATTGGGGCGCGTCGCGATGCAAAGGATGTTGCGCATCGTGAAAGATGAACAAAAAATTTCCCAATTAGCGCTTTTTGATCCGAATTTGCCATTTTAGCCCCGATTCAATTCCAGTGAGTTCCGAAACTTTATTTATCTACAAAATAACACAAAACACATAAAAATATTCACAATACTCGAGAAACTGAATAAAATATCAAGTAAAAGGGATGGTAAATACTGATATATTTACCGCTTATTACCCACATGCTTAAAAAGAAAATAATAAAAAATTAGAATTCACTATTTGCACAGTGAATTTCATGCCTATAAATAGAGGCTTCATCTCATTCTCAACCAAATCCTATGTATTCTAAAAGAGAAAATATAGTTTTTTCTTAAGAGTTTGTGAGAGAGTTGTAGTTCTCCTATTCTAAGAGAGTGTGAGATTGTTCACTCCTTGTGTTTAGAGAGAGGTTGTAAAATTCTTTCCACTATAGTGAAATCCTTCTACTTTTGTCTGTGGTTGTTTCCCTCACATTGAGGGTTTTATCACGTTAAATCCGTGTCTTGTTGATTTATTTTATTGTTAAGATTTATGGTAGGCTAAGCCTCCTAATTATTATTGTATTGTTATATGGTAGACAAAGCCTCATGAACTAACAATTATTCTCAATTTCACTTTAATTGCGTGTCAGCTTCAGCCCACGATCCCCTAACATTTGTTTTTACTTTGAAATTCATATTAAAAGATATATTTATATTAAGTATCATTATTATTTACCAAAGAAAGAGTCGTGCATGTTTAAACGGAGATGAAAGATCTTGCATAATCTTCGATGGAACATCATCTATGTCACAATTTCACCAATAAAATAAAATGAAATCGTTGTTAGTCTCCAAGACATGCCACAAGATCACTAAACATGATTAAAGTGCGAATAATCAAAGAGAGTTGCGGAAAAACTTACTTTGATCGGATGGGTTTCAAGACTTTTTCATGGATGTAGGTGGAAGCTCCAAGCTTTCTTTGAGTGTTCCAACACTTGGGTGAGTTTCCCTATCACCTTGATTCACTCCTTTAAGTGCTAGCTTGAACGAATTTGGACGAAAAATTTTCCTCCCATGGTGAGAGACTCACGGTATTGTGAGAGAGAGAATAGGGAATATTAATTTTGGATTATTGATTTCTAAAATCAATTACCAAAAACAAATACAAAAGTTGCATTTATATTTTCCAAAAACCAAATTGTGTTGGACAAGAAAGCTTTAAAAGCTCCCAACCACTTCCATCACCCAAGTGACTTGTTGATGTAAGTTGGTGGGCCCCACTTTAAATTCCAAATAAAAGTCGGACAATCCAACACGCAACTTCGCTCGGGCCCGAATTCGTTTAATTCTGAATTAAACGAATTTTCCGTTGCGACTTAATTAAATCCAATTTAATTAAATAATAATGCCTAGTAAAATTATTACGGAAGTCACTCCCGAATTAATTCCAAATTAATTCGTTCGCTTGAATTAAAATCCAATTTTAATTCTGAGTTGAAATAGAATTTCAATTAAAATATCTAATATATTATTTTAGCCCAATTAAATAAATTAAATTGTAAAATCTAATTTAACTATTAAATTTACTTTACCGATTAATTCTAAATTAATCGCATTCTCTCTTCTCGATGAAATTATTCCCAGATAATTTCTCGACGCAATTAATCCCATATTAATTCTTTCTCAATTAATTAATCCCAGATTAATTTATTGTCGTAATTAATCCCAGATTAATTTTCTCTCTCTCATAATTAATCCCAGATTAATTCTCTGTTCGAGTCAAATCTCAACGGTGAATCTTCGAGAAGCGACCCAAGAGATCCATGGATATGTTGGCAATAAATACGGTTATTGGAATATTCGAATACGTGCGTACCCAGTACCACGTCCTTACCGAATTACAAGACATGCTTGGCTTCTAGCAAAACACCGTGCCTACCCAATTCTCCAGAAATATTCTGTAAACGAATATGTAATCTTTGTCAGGCGTAGTATACGTAGTATTGCGTATTAAGATCTACTATCTCGATGTCACATGCTAGGCCTGGGGCTGGAATTGTGTCTGCCCCGTACGAATCATATGTCGGATCACAGATAACTAGTCTCTATAATCAAATAATCATGACCTTATCATATTATCCTGATAGCTGCAGCATACAAGAGTACTAGTTCTGTATCCTGAGTGATCATCATCTCCATATGACTGAAGTGATACTTCCATCTTGACATCACACCCAATACACTACGATTTTCAGTATACACAGAAGAGGCGTACACAGAACCTGTTAAAGCTTGGGACGACCAAAACCAAAGTATACTGATTGTCGCAAATATTAGCGATGCAAGTCTCAGGTTAAGACCAAATACACCTACCCTGATTCGGACTCCCATAGACACATAGTCATACTACCAATGGGATTCCGAGAGGTCTATCCAGAGCGAAGCTATTTCCGTACCATCGGTAAACAGAACCTCCTATTACACTTGCATGAGTATCCAATACCCAAATATATGAGAACTATGCTGTTACGCTTCCATAACACGCACAAGTGTAATACTAGCCTATTCCGCATTATCGATGTCCAGTCTCGATAATACTACGACTATGGATATTTAATGATTAAACCTTAGTGGATTAATATTGTCTCATATCTTATTAATCTGGTACTAATCATATCGACTTTTATCATTTATATATCCCGGTAATCCAATTACAAATGATAAAAGAGCAATTTCCATTGTCACATAGTTAATTTGTACAACAACGCCATGTTCTGTACAAATAGTGATGCTATGGGTCATAATTGTCCAACAATCTCCCACTTGGCCTATAGCCAATCACTCAAGTGTCTAACACCTGACTATGTAAGGGTTGCTCAAATTTATGCTGAGAAACAGCTTTCGTCAGTGGATTTTCAATGTTATCATCTGATGCGTTTTATTCGATCATCACATCGCCACGATGTATGATCTGACGAATCAAATGAAATAGTCGAAGTATATACTTGGCTTGTTGATGACACCGTGGTTCCTTAGCCTATGTTATAGCCTAGCTCAACTACTAACAGAACTACTCCTAATCCAATTAGGATTATATAGATCCAAAATGCTTCTATTGCTGCCTCAGCTGCAGCAATGTTCTGCTTTTGTTGTTTATTCGGCAACAATATCTTGCTTGGAAGATTTCCAGCTCACTGTTCCGTTATTCAAACTATATACGTACCCTTATTGCGACTTACAGTCGTCTTTGTCGGTTTGGAAACTTGCAGCGGTGAACCCATTCACTTCAAGTTCTCCTTCTCCATAAATTAAGAACGCATCCTTAGTTCGTCTAAGATACTCAAGGATGTTCTTAACATCAATCCAGTGACTATCACATGGATCGGCCTGATTGTGACTCCATATGCTCAAAGTATATGAGACACCAGGTCACATACATATCTTTCAATATACGAGCTCTCGGAGAGTGCCAACAACTTTTAGATCTATCCCAGTAGATCCTTATTCCTAGAATAAAGGTTGCATCTCCCAAGTATTCCATGGAGAATTTTAATGAAAGCCAAGCTTTCACCGATTGTGAATATGAGAATGTCATTGCTGTGAAACAATACATCATCATCTTATAGGAAAATCATTGTTAGTGCGCTCCCACTAACCTCCTTATATACACAGGTCATATACCATTATGATATCATCAAAACGTTGGTTCCAAGAACACAATGCTTGCTTCAATCCATAAATGGATCGACTTAACTTGCAAACCTTGTTTGCATGTTCCGGCACGACAAAACCGTCAGGATGTTGTAAATATCCTCCTAAAGGTTTCCATTTTATGAAAGCGATTTTGACGTTCAACTGCCATATTTCATAAAATAAATATGCAGCATTAGCAAGCATTATCCGAATGGATTTAATCATGGCAACGAGTAAAAGATTTCGCCGTAATCGACATTATGTTGATGACGATACCCTTTCATTACAAGCCTAGCTTTGTACATTTATATGTTGCCATATTTCATGTATGTCTTCACCATGAAGACTCACCAATAAACACAATGTCTTTTAGTACATCAACTAGTATCCAAACTTGGTTGATATACATGGAATCCATTTCGGACTTTATGACACTTTGCCATAAAAGGAGTCGATACCTTGTATCGTTTCCTCATACGTAGTCAGTTCGTCTTCCTTAATAAGATTGACATCTACATTAGGTGAGATAAGAAACCCATACCTCTTAGGTTGTTTTCTGACTCTCTCTGACCTACGCGGTTCTTGTGTATTCGAAGATTATTGGTATAGTTTCATCCCTGATGAACTGTTGGTGTTTCGTGAGGACTCGGTGCCTGGAATAGTATTACTCTGATTTCCATCGAGTTTTACTTTCCTCCCACTAACCACTGCATATAGGAATTCCTCTTAGGAAAACCGCATGGAGAGCAACAATTACATTGTTCTCTAGTGAGTTGTATAAGTATTATACTTTGGTTTCCCTAGGACAACCAATTACAAATAGGCACTTATCCGATTTTGGTTCTAGTTTGGTACCTTCCAAACATGTGCCCAGCATTCCCAAATCTTCAGGAATCAGAAATCTGGTTTCTTTCCTGTTCATATCTAATATGAAATCTGTCTAACAGATTTTCATGGAACCTTATTCAAAATAAGTATTGCACTGTTTAATGCTTATCCCTTAAAGGAAATTGGTAGCTCAGAGCGACTCATCATTAACCTTATCATGTCCAACAAAATTTGGTTTCTCCGTTTGGACATACCGCTCAATTGAGGTGTTCCGGGAGGAGTCCACTGTGAAAGAATACAATACTCTTTCAGGTAATCGAGAAACTTATTGCTTAAGTATTTTCCACCACGGTCTAACCGTGACGGTTTAATACTTTAGCCGGTCTGTCTGTCTACTTCGTGTCGAAACTCTTTGAATTACTCAAAAGTTTCTGATTTGTGTTTCATTTGAAACACATAACCGTAATGCAATGCTACATCCGTAAAGGTTACTAAGTATTCATATCCACCTCTAGCCTAGCTAGACATGGGTCCACTTATGTCACTATGAATGACTGGTAACAGATCGGTGGCACTTACACTTTTACCAAGTAAAAGGTATTTTAGGCACTTTGCCTAATAAACTATATTCGTATACATCATTTGAATTAGAATCAAATCCGTCCTAGTATCGACTCTTCGAAAGTGTGGATATACGAGTCTTGTTAATGTGTCCTAGACAACAATGCCACAAATAAGTCTCAACTGATTAATTAAGTTTGAGCTATTTGTTTGTCATGTTATATGTTTGAGATTTGTTTATATTCAAAATATAAATACTATTATTCACATCCAATGTGTTTATCTTAATATCATCTTTATAAACAAAACACTTGGTGTTCTAGAATATAAAGGTATACCCGCAACGGGTTAAACTTAGATATAGAGATAATATTTCTAGTCAAACTAGGTATATTTTAACAGTTTCCTAATTTAGGTACATGCCCAAAGGGCAGTTCCAAAACTTAGGTTTCTACGACCAAAACAGTGACTCTCGTCCCGTTTCCAACTCGCAGGTCAATCTCATTTGAAGTCAGTCTACTGCTAATCAGCAGATCCCGCACATCAGTATATATATATATGTACCATACCAGTATCAAAATCCAATTTTAAAACTAGTAGTGGTCATGTTTATAACAAACATACTTGGAGTCGGAGCCTTGCCCGCCTTCACTTCCTTCATGTCTGCCTTGTCCATATGGCAGTCACGCTTCCAGTGACCTCGTTTGCCACAGTTTAGGCAGATATCTTGGGATATGTCCTTTGTCTTCCCAGAAGATTGTGACGATTTTGCCTTTACCCCTTTTCACAACCCTATAAGCCTTTGGTCAAGCCTAGACCTTCTGGGATGTATGAGTAAGATGCGCCTTGCGCTTCTTGCCCTTTTGCAAGCTCTGATTGTGTCTATTTAAGCATATCCATTAACTCTCAAAGAGTTTTCTATTGCAATTAGTACTTCTAAGATCTAAGATTAGATCTACGAAGATCCTTCAATTTCAACATCATACTTTAAGGATCCAATCCTTTGTTCTGATGATGAAATTAAGGAATCATTGCGGCAAGCATGATGGATTGAGCACTAAAGTTATCATCACCATGAGTCTTCCAAAACTCATGCTCTACTATTTGCTCAACTCCGGGCTTAGGCCCGAGAGGTCGCTCTATCAAATAGAGTAACTTCTCGACTCCCAGGACTATCCTGAGATTCATTTCCCAATATGAAAATTAAAGTCGTAAAAGACATTTATCACCTAGGATTATGTCATTTGACGCTAATCTTTCAATTCATCTTGATTGCTATAGTCCAACTATCCAATCAACGATTTTGGGTATAATATAATGTAATGATTACTATAGTCTAACTATATAATTAACTACAATTTGATTGGTTAAATTCAAATATACTGATTACTATAGTCTAATTATATAATCAACTATAAATGAAGTAGTTTGAATACAGTCCAACTGTTTAATTAAAACAACAATTGAATATTAATAATTAATGACGAAAAATGAAATGAGCACGTATTGGCAAGTATCTAAACGAAATTGCAAATTTAATACTTGCCACTCACTAATTTTCGGCGAGCCTCTAACCCTCTGTGGAGTACTCGGGAAACCTAGTTTCCTAGTGGGCTAGGTGTAGGACAGTTATGACCCATAGCAACACTATTTGTACATATCATGGTGTTGTTGTACAAATTAACTATGTGACAAAGGAAATTGCTCTTTTATCATTTGTAATTAGATTACCAAGATGTATAAATGATAGAAGGTCCATATGATTAGTTCCGGATTGAGATGATATGAGACAGTATCAATCCACGAAGGTTTAATCATTAAATATCCATAGTCGTAGTATTATCGAGATTGGACATCGATAATGCGTAAAAGACTAGTATTACACTTGTGCGCGTTGTGGGAGCATAACGGCATAGTTATCATATATTTGGGTATAGGATACTCATGCAAGTGTAATAGGAGGTTGTGTTTACCGATGGTACGGAAACAGCTTCGCTCTGGATAGACCCCTTGGAATTCCATTGGTAGTATGACTTTATGTCTATGGAAGTCCGAATCAGGGTAGGTGTATTTGGTCTTAACCTGAGACTTGCACCGCTAATACTTGCGACAATCAATATGCTTTGGTTTTGGTCGTCCTGGGCTTTAAAAGGTTCTGTGTACGCCTCTTCTGGGTATATTGAGAATCATAGTGTATTGGGTGTGTTGTCGATATGCAAGTATAACTCCAGTCATAGTGGGGATGATGATCACGTAGGATACGAAACTGGTTCTCTTATATGCTGCAGCTATCAGGATATTATGACTAGGTCATGTTTATCCGATTATAAAGACTAGTTACCAGAGATCTGATATATGCTTCATACGGGGCAGACACATTTACAGCCCCAGACCTAGCACGTGACATCCGATGCTGGATCAAAATATGCAATACTACGTATATTACGCCTGATATAGATCACATATTCCAGTAAGAATATTTCTGGAGAATTGGGTAGGCACGGTGCTTTACTAGAAGTCAACCATGTCTTGTAAATCGGTAAAAACGTAGTACTAGGTACGTACGTGTTCGGATAGTCCGACAACCGGATTTACTGCCAACATATCCGGGGATCTCATGGGTCGCTTCCCGAAGATTCACCGATGACGTAATGACTCGCACTTTATTAATCTGGGATTAATTATAAGAGAGAGAAAATTAATCTGGGATTAATTACAGAGATATTTTATCTGGGATAAAATATTATTTAAAGAGAGCACGATTAATTTGGAATTAATCGATAAAATAATACATTCGATATATTATACGAAATTGGATTTCGACGCGGAATTAAAATTATATTTTAATTCGGGCGAACGAGTTAACTTAGAATTAATTCGTTAGAGATGTGAATAGTAATTTTGCTAGGCATAATTATTTAATTAAATTTGATTTAATTACGTCGCAACGGAAAATTTGTTAATTCGGAATTAGCGAACCCGAGCCCGGGAGTGTTTGCGGGCCCACTCGTATTTCGAATCGAGTGGGGCCCACAAGTCACATCTAGCGTCAAATCACTAGTCAATCAAGTGATGGAAGTCACATCACTTTGAGTGAAGTGATGCTTATCATCATTGATTGATGTGAATAGTTGATGGTGGTTGTTGAATGCATTTAATGCATTTTTGCCTCCAAAATTGTTAAGCTTTTTGGAAAAGCTTTGACAATTTTTGAAAGCAATTTTGGTATATGTTTTTAGAAAACATTTAACACAAAAACAACTAACACATTTTCTTCTCTCTCTCTACACATCTCACGGCTAAGGGGCCAAAATCCTTCTCTCCCATTTTTCTTGGCAAGGCCGAGAATTACAAGAAGTATAAAGGAAAATTTGTGGCAATTTTTCCTATGCTATCACATGAAGAGTCATCCTAAGGTGATAGGGAACTAACTTGTGAGCATGGAATCACCATTTGCAAAGCTTGGAGCTTGGAGCATCAATGGAGGACATGACCGAAAATCACAAGGAGCACAAAAGGGAGAATGCCGAGAGCTTCTAGGAGGAGCAAAAGTTTTTTGTGTTCATCGCATCGCAAAGCCGATCAATGTAAGTATGATTTTGCTATACTTCTTGATGTATTCACATGTGTTTCTTACTTGAAATTCGATCTTGGGACTAACCTAAAAACCCAACAATGGTATCAGAGCCATTTTGAGCATGAAACTTATTAGGGTAAAATTTGGGTAAAATCAATTTGAGCATGATTTGATAAAATTGATTGATTGAGTATGCTTGAATGATGTTGTATTGAAGTTGTATATGATCAATTTCATGAAATATTGATTGGATCAATTTTTCCCCAAATATGTTGGCTTGGCCGAATATGAACAATGCCCTAAAGTCATGGTATTTTTGATTTTGATCATTGGATGAGTTGAAATCACTTGGGTAATGTTGATTTGAGATTTAATTGGATTGAATTTTGAATTGGAAAATAATCCCCAAAATGCCGTGAATATGATAGCTTGTAAAATGATATGATTTTTTATTCAAATGTGTTGGACATTTGTTGATGATAATGAGCATAATTAATTGTGTGAATTAGTATTTTGGAAATGTTAATTTGGGTAATTAATTATGGCATACACTTTGGTTAATTTAACTATGAAATTTGGAATTTTGGAATTAAATTAATTGGGCTTAAATTTAGAATTGGGCTTTTAAAGTTGTAATTGGGCTTAATGGGCTTGGTTGGGCCAAGTTTGGTTTAGGCTAATTGGTTGGATCCAATTGGGCCCAAAACCATATCCATAAAGTCCAATTATGACTTAATGGACCTCTAATTTTAATTGGGCCTAATGGGTCTAAATTGGTTTCTTGGCAAATAAGGGTGATTCCTTAAATGGGCTTTGGTATTTGGGTTTGACCCATATTGACCAAAAGTCCATGCCTTAGAAATTAATTAAAAGCCCATTGGACTTTAATTAAAATGACATTGGATGTTAATCGGGTTTTGAGACCCGTAACGATTAGATTTGGAATCTAAGTCGTAAAGGCACATTATAAAGTGTAAATATTTAATTTGGAATTAAATAATGAATTAGTATTAAATACAAATTAATTTGGATTTAATGTTGTAGTTTAGTATAATTCAAGAATTCGTACTTTGAGTACTTATTCGCAAAACGAGTTTGACTCACGCAAAATCAAATCGTTGTTTGAACATCAGACGGTCATTAATTTCAGATTAATTAATTGGATTAGATTGATTAATAACATGCTTGTGTGAATACATGGATGCGATGTATGAATAATGTATATCGGATGGATATTAGATGGGTGAGGGCAATTTTGGAAATTGTTGTAATAAATTTAGAATTTATTAAATTGGACCTGCGTGTCCAGCCTATTACCTCTTGACTCTGTGTATTTCTCTTCTCACCTATTCCCCTCAATGTAAATGAGGTTTCTTTAGAAGTGTTATGTAATCGGGTAGAAGTAATACTTGTGCTAGCGGGAGAGAGGAAATGGAGAGATTTGTTCTAGGAACAATGTGTTTAAATATCCATATGCATATCATTATTAATTTATTTATACGCGCCTTATTATGTGTTTAGAATGCATGTTTAAGGGTGTATGATGCTGAGACCTTAACTAAGATAATTAATTGGTTGTCAATTACACGCGAAAAACCCTCAAAATATATTAAGCGTTTTTCCTTCCATTGAGTGATTCTTACTCAAGATCCAAGACTGGCACTGGTTTGTTGGCCAAAGTCAAGACCTTTGTCCGTCGCGGATGTGTTTGAATTATGAAGGCTTTGTTCCATATCGGTGTCTTGTCCAAGTTGTGATTTGTTGGCCAAAGTAAAGATCACTTCTTGTCCATCGACATTGATTACGAAGCTTTCCAAGGTCAATGGGTTCCGCTTAACTGGGATCACTAAGTTTGTTGTGCCAAAGCCAAGGCTTAGTTGATTCAGATGAAAAAGGTTAGGCAATATATTGGATATATTGGCATATATAAGATATATGTTTCGGACTTGGATGTCCATCTACTGGATCTAAGAATTAGATGGGATCCAATTGATTTTAGAGATCTACCTAGTTAATTATCATACAATTTATTGGCCAAAGTCAAGATTGTATGTTATTTAACGGGATCGTAGCCCACTAGGAAACAAGGTTTCCCGAGTACTCCACATAGGCTTAGAGGCTCGTCGAAAAATAGTGGGAGGCAAGTATTAAATTTGCAATATTAGTTTAGTTACTTGCCATACGCGCTCATTACAATTTTTCGTCAATATAAATTAATATATTAGTTGGACTAATATTTAATGTTGTTTTAATTTGAACAGTTAGACTGTATTCAAACTATTTCACTTATAGTTGATTATATAATTGGATTATAGTAATCAATATATTTGAATTAACTATTTCAATTAATAGTTGATTTTATAATTGGATTATAGTAATCAATATAATTGAATTTAACCAATTAAATAATAGTTGATTATATAGTTGGACTATAGTAATCATTATATTAAATAGTACCTAAAATCGTTGATTAAATAGTTGGACTATTAGAATCAAGATAAATGAAAGATTAGTGTTTAAAACATAATCCTGGAGGAAAATGTATTTAAACGACTTTAATTTTCAAATTGGGAATAATGAATCAGGATAGTCTTGAAAACTAAGAAGTTACTTTATTTGATAAAATAACATCTTAGGCCTAAGCCTGGAGTTAAGCAAATAGTAGAACATGATATTTGGAATATTCATGTGATGATAACTTTAGTACTTAATTCATTATGCTTGCAAAAAAGACTCATTAATTTCTTAGTCAGAATTAAGGATTAGATCTCTATAGTATGATATTGAAATTCAATGATCTTCATAGATCTATTTTTAGATCTTAGAAGTACAAATTGCAATAGTAAACTCTTGGAGAGTTAATGGCTATACTCAAGGAAACAAAGCCAAAGTTTGCAATAAGGCAAGAAGCGCAAGGCGCATCTTACTTCGACATCCCAGAAGGCCAAGGCTTGGCCAAAGGCTTCTGAGGTGTGAAAAATAGGCAAAGGCAAAATCATTATAATCTTCTGGGAAGACAAAGGATATATCCCAAGATGTCTGCCAAAACTGTGGCAAACGGGGTCACTGGAAGCGTGACTGCCGTATGGACAAGGCAGACATGAAGGAACTGAAGACGGTGCAAGGCTCCGGCTTCAAATATGTTTATCATAAATATGTTCACTGCTAGTATTAAAATTAGATTTTAGATACTGGAAGTGGTACATAAATATGCTGATGTGCAAAATCTGCTGACAAGCAGGATACTGACTTCAGATGAGAATAATCTATGAATCAGAAACGGGACGAAAGTCGCTGTATTAATCGTAGAAACCTAAGTTTAGGAACTACCCTTCGGGTATGTACTTAAATTAGGAAACTGTTAAAATGTAACTGGTTTGACTAGATACATTATCTCTATATCAGGGTTTAACCCGTTGCGGGTATACCTTTATATTCTAGAACACTAAAGTGTTTTATTTTATAAAGATGATATTGAGATAAACACATTAGATGTGAATAACAATATTTATTTTTGAATATAAATAAATCTCAAACGTATAACATGACAAACAAATAGCTCAAACTGAATAAATCTGTTGTGACTTAATTGTGGCATTGTTGTCTGGGACACAATTAACAAGACTCGTATATCCACACTTTCGAAGAGTGGGTACTAGGACAAATTTGATTCTTTTCAAATGATGTCTATGAATCTAGTTTATTGGGAAAAGTGACTAAAACACCTTTTACTTGGTAAAAGTGTAAGTGCCACTGATCTGTTAGCCCTCGTTCATAGTGACGTAAGTGGGCCCATGTCTAACTAGGCTAGGGGTGGATATGAATATTTTGTGACCTTTACGGATGTGGCATCGCGTTATGGTTATGTGTTTCTTTTGAAACACAAATCGGAAACTTTTGATGGAATCAAAGAGTTTCGACACGAAGTAGACAAACAGATCGACTAAAGTATTGAAACTTTCACGGTTAGACCATGATGAAAATACTTAAGCAATAAGTTTCTCAAATACTTGAAAGAGTATAGTATTCTTTCAATGAGGACTCCTCCCGGAACACGTCAATAGACGGTGTGTCCAAACGGAGAAACCAATTTTGTTGGACATGATAAGGTTAATCATGAGTCTCTCTGAGCTACCATTTACTTCTATGGATACGCATAAGCAGTGCAAAACTTATTTTGAATAAGGTTCCATAAAAATCTGTTTGACAGACTTCATATTAGATATGAACAGGAAAGAAACTGGGTTTTCTCATTCCTGATGATTTGGGAATGCTGGGCATATGTTTGGATGATACCAAACTAGAACCCAAAACGGATAAGTGCCTAGTTGTGGGTTATCCTAGGGAAACCAAAGTATAATACTTATACAACTCACAAGAGAACAATGTAATTGTTGCTCACCATGCGGTTTTCCTAAGAGGAATATCGATATGCAGCGGTAAGTGGGAGGAAAGTAAAGCTCGATGAAAATCGGAGTAATACTATTCCAGGCACTGATTCCTTAATGGAACACAAATATTTTATCAAGGATGAAACTATACCAATAATCTTCGAATACACAAGAACCGCGAAAGTCAGAGAGAGTCAGAAAATAACCTGGGAGGTATGGGTTTCTGATCTCACCTCATAAAGATGTCAATCTTATTGAGGAACACAAACTGACTACGTATGAGGAAGTGATACAAGGTATCGACTCCCTATTATGGAAAAGTACCATGAAGTCCGAAATGGATTCCATGTATACCAACTAAGTTTGGACACTAGTTGTTGTACCGGAAGGCATTGTGCCTATTGGTACTATATAAGTCTTCAAGGAAGACATACATGAAAGGCAACATACCAACGTACTAAGCTAGGCTTGTAGCGAAAAGGTATCTTTATCAACATTGTGTCGATTACGAAGAAACCTTTTAGTCGTTGTCATCGTTAAATCCATTTGGATAATGCTTATTAATGCTGCATGTTTCATTCATGAAATATGGTAGCTGAATGCCAAAACCATTTTCCTTAACGGAAACCTTTTGGAAACAAGGTTTGCAGGTTATTCGATCCATTGATGGATTGAAGCAAGCATTGAGTTCTTGGAACTATATCGTTTTGATGTAATCATAATGGTATATGATTTAATTCAAAACTAAATGATTCTTGTGTATATAAGGAGGTTAGTGGGAGCACACTGACAGTGACTGTCCTGTATAAAATGATGACATATCATTTCTTGGAAATGATAATCCCATAATACAATCGGTGAAAGCTTGGCTTTCATGAAAATTCTCCGTAACATTCTTGGGAGAAACAACCTTTATTCTAGGAATAAAGATCTACTGGGATAGATCTAAAGATTTTTGGTACTCTCCGAGAACTCGTAAATTGAAATAAGTGTACGCGACCTGGTGTCTCATATACTTTGAGCATATGGAGTCACAATCGGGCAAATCCAAGTGATAGTAACTGGATTGATGTTAAGAACATCCTTTAGTATCTTAGAGGAACTAAGGATGCTTTCTTATACTATGGAGAATGAGAACTTGAAGTGACTGGGTTCACTGCTGCAAGTTTCCAAATCGATAAAAACGACTAAAAGTCGTAACAAAGGTACTATAAAGTTTGAATAACGGAACAGTGAGCTGGAAATCTTCCAAGCAAGATACTGTTACCGAATAAACAACAAAATCGGATTATTGCTGCAGTTGAGGCAGCAATAAAAGCCTTCTGGATTGATAATAATCCTAATCAGATTATGAGTAGTTCTGTTAGCAGCTGAGCTAGGCTACAACACAGGCTAAAGAATTAATGGTCTCATCAACGATCAAGATAAATACTTCGAATATTCATCTGATTCGTTCGGATCATACATCGTGGCGATGTGATGATCGAATAAATCGCATAAGATAATAATCCTGCAAATCCACTGATGAAAGCCTTTCCTCAGCAGAAGTTTGAGCGAACCGTACAAAGTTCGGGTGTAGGACACTTGAGTGATTGGCTATAGGCCAAGTGGAAGATTGTTGGACAGTTATGACCCATAGCATCACTATTTGTACAGATCATGGTGTTGTTGTACAAATTAAATATGTGACAAAGGAAATTGCTCTTTTATCATTTGTAATTAGATTACCAAGATGTATAAATGATAGAAGGTCCATATGATTAGTTCCGGATTGAGATGATATGAGATAGTATCAATCCACGAAGGTTTAACCATTAAATATCCCTAGTCGTAGTATTATCGAGATTGGACATCGATAATGTGTAAAAGACCAGTATTACACTTGTGCGCGTTGTGGGAGCATAACGACATAGTTCTCATATATTTGGGTATAGGATACTCATGCAAGTGTAATAGGAGGCTGTGTTTACCGATGGTACAGAAACAGCTTCGCTCTGGATAGACCCCTCGAAATTCCATTGGTAGTATGATTATGTGTCTATGGAAGTCCGAATCAGGGTAGGTGTATTTGGTCTTAACCTGAGACTTGCACTTCTAATACTTGCGACAATCAATATGCTTTGGTTTTGTTTGTCCAGGGCTTTAACGGGTTCTGTGTACGCCTCTTCTGGGTATATTGAGAATCGTAGTGTATTGGGTGTGATGTCGAGACGGAAGTATCACTCCAGTCATATTGGGCATGATGATCACGTAAGATACAAAACCGGTGATCTTATATGCTGCAGCTATCGAGATATTATTACTAGGTCATGTTTATCCGATTATAGAGACTAGTTACCAGAGATCCGATATGTGCTTCGTACGGGGCAAACACATTTCCAACCCCAGGCCTAGCACGTGACATCCGATGCTGGATCGAAATACGCAATACTACGTATACTACGCCTGATATAGATCACATATTCTAGTAAGAATATTTCTGGAGAATTGGGTAGGCACGGTGCTTTGCTAGAAGCCAACCATGTCTTGTAAATCGGTAAAAACGTAGTACTAGGTACGTACGTGTTCGGATAGTCCGATGATCGGATTTACTGCCAACATATCCGGGGATCTCATGGGTCGCTTCCCGAAGATTCACCGATGACGTATGACTCGCACTTTATTAATCTGGGATTAATTATAAGAGAGAAAATTAATCTGGGATTAATTACGGAGATATTTTATCTGGGATAAAATATTATTTAAAGAGAGAGAACGATTAATTTGGAATTAATCGATAAAATAATATATTCGATATATTATACGAAATTGGATTTCGACGCGGAATTAAAATTAGATTTTAATTCGGGCGAACGAGTTAATTTAGAATTAATTCGTTAGCGACGTGAATAGTATTTTGATAGGCATAATTATTTAATTAAATTTGATTTAATTACGTCGCAACAGAAAATTCGTTAATTCGGAATTAGCGAACCCGAGCCCTGGAGTGTTTGCGGGCCCACTCGCATTTTGAATCGAGTGGGGCCCACAAGTCACATCTAGCGTCAAATCACTAGTCAATCAAGTGATGGAAGTCACATCACTTTGAGTGAAGTGATGCTTATCATCATTGATTGATGTGAATAGTTTATGGTGGTTGTTGAATGCATTTAATGCATTTTTGCCTCCAAAATTGTTAAGCTTTTTGGAAAAGCTTTGACCATTTTTGAAAGCAATTTTGGTATATGTTTTTATAAAACATTTAACACAAAAACAACTAACACATTTTCTTCTCTCTCTCTACACATCTCACGGCCAAGGGGCCAAAATCCTTCTCTCCCATTTTTCTTGGCAAGGCCGAGAATTACAAGAAGTATAAAGGAAAATTTGTGGCAATTTTTCCTTTGCTAACACATGAAAAGTCATCCTAAGGTGATAGGGAACTAACTTGTGAGCATGGAATCACCATTTTCAAAGCTTGGAGCTTGGAGCATCAGTGGAGGACATGACCGAAAATCACAAGGAGCATAAAAGGGAGAATGCCGAGAGCTTCTAGGAGGAGCAAAAGTTTTTTGTGTTCGTCGCATCGCAAAGCCGATCAATGTAAGTATGATTCCTCCGTACTTCTTGATGTATTCACATGTGTTTTTTGCTTGAAATTCGATCTTGGGACTAACCTAGAAACCCAACATTAGGATCCCGTTAAATAACACACAATCTTGACTTTGGCCAACAAATTGTATGATACTTAACTAGGTAGATCTCTAAGATCAATTGGATCTCATCCAATTCCTAGATCCAGTAGATAGACTTCCAAGTCCGAAACATATATCCAATATATGTAAATATATCCAATGTATTTCCTAACCTTTTTCCTCTAAATCAACTAAGCATTGGCTTTGGCTCAACAAGCTTAATGATTCTAGTTAAGCGCGACCCATTGACAGTGGGAAAGCTTCGTAATCGATGCCGATGAACAAGAAGTGACCTTGACTTTGGCCAACAAATCACAATTTGCCCAAGGCGTACGATATGGAACAAAGCCTTCATGATTCAAACACATCCGCGATGGACAAAGGTATTGACTTTGGCCAACAAACCAGTGCCAATCTTGCATCTTGAGAGAGAATCACTCAATGGAAGGAAATTGCTTAATATTTATTGAGGGTTTTTCGCGTAAATTGGCAACCAATTTATTATCTTTAATTAGGTCTCATCATACACCCTTAAGCATGCATTCTAAAAGCATAATAAGGCGCGATAAAATTAATAATGATATACAGATTGATATATAAAATATTTTGTTCCTAGAACAAATCTTTCCCTTTCCTCTCTCCCGCTAGCATTATTCATACTTCTACCCAATTACATAATGCTTCTAAAGAAACCTCATTTGTATTGAGGGGAATTGGTGAGAAGAGAAATACAATGAGAAAAGAAGTAATAGGCTGGACACGCAGGTCCAATTAAATAAATTCTAAATTTATTACAAGAATTTCCAAAATTGCCTTCACCCTTCTAATATCCATCTGATATACATCATTCACACATACATCCAAGTATTCACACATAGCATGTTATCAATCAATCTAATCCAATTAATTAATCTTTAATTAATGACCATCCAATGTTCAAACAACGATTTGATTCGCTCGAGTCCAACTCGTTTAAGAATAAATACTCAAAGTACGTATTCTTGAATTATATCGAACTATAATTTTAAATCAAATTTAAATTATATTCAATACTAATTCATATTTAATTTCAAATTAAACTATTACACTTTTAATTGTCCCTTTTAGACTTGGATTCCAAATCCAATCTTTATGGGTCTCAAAGACCCAATTAGTATCTGATACTATTCAATTAAAGCCCAATTGGCTTTTAATTAATTCTTTAGGCATGGGCTTTGGCAATTATGGGTCAAACCCAAGATGCCAAGGCCCAATTAGGAATCACCCTATACCAAAAATCAATTTAGGCCCATTAGGCCCCAATTAAATTATTTAAAGGCCCAATTGTCATATTTGGACTTTATAGAAATGGTTTTTGGCCCAATTGGATCCAACCAATTATCCTAAACCAAACTTGGCCCAACCAAACCCATTAAGCCTAATTACAACAAATTAAATTATTTTATTATTCCAAATTACAAATTAATTCAATTCAAGTGTAATTACCATAATTAATTAATTAATCTAATGCTTCCAAAACACTAATTAATTCAATTAATCATGCTCTACATTTTGAATTCATGTCCAACACAAATTGAAGCAAAATCAATCTAATAACATGCATTATGGCTCACATCAATTGGCAATCAAAAACATTCAATTTGATTTCAATCCAATTTAAATCAACATTCATTATTTCTATCATGCCATTTAACACATCCAATTGTTAAAATTCAAAAATCACCATGATACTTCTAGGGTTCATAATTCGGCCAAGGGGTAATTTTGGGGAAAATTAATCCTATCAATTTTTCAAAAAATTGAAGATGCACAAATCCAATTCAACATCATTCAAACACAACCCAACAGCCAATTTAGGAAAATCAAGTTCTAAACACAAAAATCCTCAATTAAAGTCATGAACCCTAAAATTCCAAATCAAACTTAGGATGACTCTGATACCATTGTTAGTCTCCAAGACATGCCACAAGATCACTAAGCATGATTAAAGTGCGAATAATCAAAGAGAGTTGCGGAAAAACTTACTTTGATCGGATGGGTTTCAAGACTTTTTCATGGATGTAGGTGGAAGTTCCAAGCTTTCTTTGAGTGTTCCAACACTTGGGTGAGTTTCCCTATCACCTTGATTCACTCCTTTAAGTGCTAGCTTGAACAAATTTGGAAGAAACGTTTTCCTCCCATGGTGATAGACTCACGGCATTGTGAAAGAGAGAAGAGGGAATAGTAATTTTGGAATATTGATTTCTAAAATCAATTACCAAAAACAAATACAAAAGTTGCATTTATATTTTCCAAAAAGCAAAGTGTGTTGGACAAGAAAGCTTTAAAAGCTCCCAACCACTTCTATCACCCAAGTGACTTGTTGATGTAAGTTGGTGGGCCCCACTTTAAATTCCAAATTTAAGTCGGACAATCCAACACGCAACTTCGCTCGGGCCCGGGTTCGTTTAATTCCGAATTAAACGAATTTTCCGTTGCGACTTAATTAAATCCAATTTAATTAAATAATAATGCCTAGCAAAATTATTATGGAAGTCGCTCGCGAATTAATTCCAAATTAATTCGTTCGCTTGAATTAAAATCCAATTTTAATTCTGCGTTGAAATATAATTTCAATTAATATATCTAATATATTATTTTAGCCCAATTAAATAAATTAAATAGTAAAATCTAATTTAACTATTAAATTTGCTTTACCGATTAATTCTAAATTAATCGCGTTCTCTATTCTCGATGAATTTATTCCCAGATAAATTCTCGACGTAATTAATCCCAGATTAATTCTTTCTCATTTAATTAATCCAGATTAATTTATTGCCGTAATTAATCCCAGATTAATTTTCTCTCTCTCATAATTAATCCCAAATTAATTATCTGTTCGAGTCAAATCTCAACGGTGAATCTTCGAGAAGCGACCCCAGAGATCTCTGGATATGTTGGTAGTAAATACGGTTATCGGACTATCTGAATACGTGTGTACCCAGTACCACGTCCTTATCGATTTACAAGACATGGTTGGCTTCTAGCAAAGCATCGTGCCTACCCAATTCTCCAGAAATATTCTGTAAACGAATATGTAATCTTTGTCAGGCGTAGTATACGTAGTATTGCGTATTACGATCTAGTATCTCGATGTCACATTCTAGGCCTGGGGCTGGAATTGTGTCTGCCTCGTACGAAGCATATATCGGATCACATGTAACTAGTCTCTATAATCAGATAATCATGACTTTGTCATATTATCCCGATAGCTGTAGCATACAAGAGTATCAGTTTCGTATCATGTGTGATCATCATCTCCTTATGACTGAAGTGATACTTCCATCTTGACATCACATCCAATACATTACGATTCTCAATATACCCAGAAGAGGCGTACACAGAACCTGTTAAAGTCCCGGACGACCAAAACCAAAGTATAGTGATTGTCGAAAATATTAGCGATGCAAGTCTCAGGTTAAGACCAAATATACCTACCCTGATTCGAACTCCCATAGACACATAGTCATACTTCCAATGGGATTCCAAGGGGTCTATCCAGAGCGAAATTATTTCCGTACAATCGGTAAACAGAACCTCCTATTACACTTGCATGAGTATCCAATACCCAAATATATGATAACTATGGTGTTACGCTTCCATAACACGCACAAGTGTAATACTAGCCTATTCCACATTATCGATGTCCAGTCTCGATAATACTACGACTAGGGATATTTAATAATTAAACCTTAGTGGATTAATATTGTCTCATATCTTATTAATCCGTTACTAATCATATGGACTTTTATCATTTATATATCGAGGTAATCCAATTACAAATGATAAAAGAGCAATTTCCATTGTCACATATTTAATTTGTACAACAACGCCATGTTCTGTACAAATAGTGATGCTATGGGTCATAATTGTCCAATAATCGTGCCTTAGAGAAAATCATTGTTGTGTCAAATTCTTATTCTATTTTTTTATCAACAAAACTAATGATCATTTTGAGCTTGCTGCCACCTTCAGATACAAGCCCTGCATGTATCTCTACAGTCGTAGCATCAGCCACTTGCTTCAGCTTGCAGCTGTGTCCCACACTTCTGCTCAAACTCCTTCATGATCCCATTTGCCATTCCATATTTGCCATCTCTCTTCAGCCTCTACCGGACCACTGCAGCTGCCACTACCCCGGCTGCCACCGCCGCAGAGAGATGTAGAGTTTTGAAACTTGAGACGATACAGAAGTAGAGAGCAAATATTGAGGCAGATGCGAGCTGAGAGAGTTAAAAGAAAGCTGATGATAAAACGATAATTTGGGCTTAACGGCCCTATTCATTTGCCCTAAATTAAAATGATGTCATTTTATTTAGACACAAAACAACTTTGTTTCAATTGTAAAGTAAAAAATGATAAAAATCGGGTTTTTCGATTCGTTGATTTTTAACCAGTTCTTCAGTTTTGATCGATTTTCAACGGTTATTTCATCAGCTGATTTTTAACTATTATCCAGATCAGTAGGGTTGGTAAATGGGCTGGGTTTTGAAAAATTCATCCCTAAATTCAATTGTTATTTGTTAATATTTTCCAGATATTGGAAAAACTTAGTTTATTAGATTTTGAATTGATGTTTTTAAAGTGTTTTTTAAAACCCGAATTTAGATAAAAAGTACTTAAAATATAATTGGACTTTTCAAAATCCGGTTAATTTGCCAACACTACGGACTAAACACATGGCCGATTCTTGATTCAACCGGTTGAACTGGCCGATCTGGTTCGTTTTTAACAATATTGGGAATTAGTGACGCGACATATTAATGACATATATGTGGACCAATTGGCAAGTCAGGTGTTTTGAGTGTAATTAACTTAAAATTTATCTGCCATTTTAATAATGATCCGAGATTCATTTTCCAGTTTTCTCAAAATCTTCTTAGTAAATTTTCTTGGCTCCCAAACAAATTTTAAGTAGAAAACATGATATGTGGTAGAAAAATATACACAATCTATATCTAAGCCCAATCCCACACCCACATCCACAAGTCACAGTTATTGAATTTGGTTCTGTTTCATCATCATCATCCTCCACTTCCAATGAAGGCATTTGTCCAAATTTATATTCTTATTTTTTAATTTCATTTTAAAAATTAAATATCTTCAAAAATATAAAGTATTTCATGAAAAAAATTACATATTATTTAAATGTACTTTTTGCGACCTGTTTCCACTAGTCCATTTGTCCTTTTTGGGGTGTGTTCTCAGCCCTAACACGGTTTATATTAGGAATTAAAAAAATGATGTGCAATGAAAAATATTCGAATGAACAAATATTACTATTCACACATTTTCAAACCTACATCATCACGTAGCATGATTATATGATTATAACATAAAGTAAAAAAAGGAAAAATAAATAAATAGCATATGTAATAAAATATCGCTCTCTGCAATCATCAAATACAAATAGAGAGTTTCGTGATTTTCCAAATACTTCCTTCAACCTTAATCTTCAAGAATTAACTAGATAAACACAAAAGTATATGACCTCTAATGTTATCTACACACCTATCTACCTTGTGTAATACAATAATTTTGATGGATGTTAGTTCAAAGATTGATGTATATGTGTAACATCCCAATCTAGTAAATGCTACCGGCAGAGAATAGGCCGTACTATTCCCCTGAGCCTCTGCCTTTCTAACTAAAACTGCACTATTAATCTTTTTTTAATCGGAATCTTATGCATGGGTCCAACGCCCCAAATTCGACAACATCAAATACAAACTCACTATCAATAACTGTATACTTAATACACTTGCTTACAATGACTATCACATAACCCAAGATAAATACATGACTTATACTTGACTGTGACTGGACTCTCACTCTTTCTTACTTGTATTGGTGGACTCCATAACCTAGTGACTGCATCAGTATCCGTCCTCCCGAGCTCGTCCTCCGAGAATACCTACAAAACAATGAAACTATGAGTGAGGGGTTAGACCGTTATATGATCGAAGTGAGTAGACGAAAACTGAAATATTGTTATAAAAATATTTGGTTCTTAAAACCAAAGTTAAAGAAATAGCTTTATACAAAAACTCTTTTTCTCTCTGAAAGCTCTGGGTTTCTTCTAAAAATCTCATCTAAACTTTTTGTGTAAGAGTTATCTTTTCTGTAAACTTCTTATAAAACTGTTGTTTTATGAAAACTTTCTTTTCTATAAAACCTTTCCTGAAAACTGTGTCTGGGAGCTATTTCTGAAATCTGTAACTGTCTCTGAAAACCTGACGTATGGGGGTGTTCGTATCCCTATCACCCCATACGCCTAACTAGAGCCAGGAGTGCAAATCCATGACGGCGTTACATATCGCCGTCCCCCAAAGCATGCCACTCCTGCTCCTGAAGCTAGTGGTCTTGGGGCGTTACGTATCGCGGTCCCGCAAGCCACTGAACTAGAACTGGGGGTACGGATCTATGCTACCCTCCAAGCTCTGAAACTGGAATCTAGGGGCATCTTTCATCCCTAGTCCTGAACTAGGATATGGGGGCGTTATGTATCGCCGTCCCCCAGTCCTCTACATGTGCACATGTGATGTCCGTCAATTCCATAACTGAATGAAATTACATACTGAGGTGGGTTTTTCCCTCATGCCTCGAAAAATCATAAATATCATGTCTTGAAAATATTTCGTTTCTCAATCATTTCTCAAAATATGCTAAGTAAAATATAACTGATAATAAAATTGGTTAACGCCCTAAAACGAAAAAAAATAAGTATGATATGAAAAACAACATAGTAAAAAAAATCAACTCAAACGAAAATATCCACTCACTTATTTTGGAACCTGGCTGGCACTGTTTCGCTTAGTCGATGAACTTGAGGTTCCTGCCGATAATCTATAATCGGTAAACTTGGTTAGATTATAAGTCATGGAAATGCTTCGAGATTATGCTAAGTTTTTGCATTCAAACACTTACTGTCTTCTCAAAACGTATCATACTTATATCATGAAGTACTATGTGATTATAAAATGATACGAGATCTTTAGGGTGGCCTCTAACATATTCGGGTGGAACTGGAATAATTCAAAATTGATTTTGGTAAATTTTTGACCATGCGTCGCGACGTAGGGCATTGCGCGTCGCGACGTGCATCATCCAGAAACATACCCAAACATTTCCAGTACGCGTCGCGACGCGCATCAATCCAGAAGCATTTCTGGGAAATTCCCAGTTCGCATCGCGACGCGTAGCGTCCTGCTTCGCGAAGCAAGACCAAATTATAGTATTAACTTTATGCTTTTATAATCAATTTGCTCAACATTTTACCCCCATACATTCCACACAAGCAAATAACCTCAATAATCATTCAAAACACCATCAATAACATTCTCAACATTTACTTACATCCATTCTATAAACTCTGTTAGTTTATAACAAAAAATTAACAATTTGGGGTTTTCCCACAATCACCATTTCTTGATACAATCATCACTCATTCATCATCACATTCAAATCACCAAAATATTATAATCATCAAAACATCAAAACTCAATATAAAATATTTTGGGTCAATATCATTTTCTTACCTTGAATCATATTCCACCTTCACAACTAGGGCTTTCATGCTCTCTTTTATCTTCATAGACTTGGCTTGAGTAGAAATCTTCTACTTTCTTCTCCTTATCATCCTCTTATTCTTCTTCTTTTCATTCTTCTATTTCTTTCTCATCTCACGTCTCTCTCTCCCTATTTCTTTCTCAAATGTCCAAGATTTGTGAATAGTCCCCCTTTTATATAATAGGGGCCAATTTGACTAATTGGCAAAGTTTTAATTTAAAAAAAATTAGAAACTTTGAGAGAAGTGTGGAATTCTCTAGATGGGTCCCAAATTACTTTTCATCTGAAATTTTGATCTATGTTTTTGACTCACTTCTGTCCGAATTTGGGAAAATATTCAACACAGAAGTTATAGATCTCGATCTTATATTTCCAACAAAATAAAATTCATAAAAATCAGAGTTCGTATGAGAAAGTTATGGCCCAAATACTCTGGGTTATCTGAAGTAGAACATTGTACCATCTAATATCGGATTCTCGAAGACTTTACCGACCGTTCCCAAAGTCATCTCACGATGGTACATGTTTCCAAACATGATTTATATTATGCAACACTCGTCCCACAGTGTAATAGTAGTTGAGATTCCCGGTCGTTACAAATTCTCCCCCCCCCCCCAAATAGGATTCGTCCTCGAATCCTTTTTAAACTTAGAATACTAACCTAAGTCACAGAGTTCACAGATTCTTTCTAATCCATCAGCTTAAAATGACTTTATACTCGTAACCATCTTTATTTTTATCTGCTATATAATATTACTGTCTGATGATCGTCCACATCCCATCCTTTTAGTTCTTGATTGTTTAGTCTTCTTATATCTATATACAAGTAGATATATCCAAAAGTCTTCTTGTTAAGAACTCCACACTCTCTAACTTGTTTTGTATAACTATTTGCTAGGATTTTTAATCGTTACTTAGGGGTCTTTCTGTTGGGTTTTCTAAGTTATCCCAAGATCAAATTAAGCAATGAAAACATGTGAATACATCAAAGTTAAGTTGCGGAAATACTTAGTTTGATTGGATTTGCGATGCGATGAAACATAAAAATTTTCTTCACCCTTGAAGCTCTCGGCAATGCCTCCATTTTATGCTCCAATTTTCGGTCAAACTCCATGGAAATGATCTTCAAGCTCCAAGCTTTGTGAATGGATTCCATGCTAAAGGGTTGGTTTCCCTATCACCTTTGTTATGACCCTTTATGTGCTAGCATTGGAGAAAATTGCAACAAAATTCCCCTAATCTTTTCCTTATTGCTCTCGGTATTGAAAGAGAAAGAGAGAAAAAATTTCGCTCCAAGGCCGAAAATGGGAGAGGAAAGGGAGAGAAGAAGATGAGTTGGTTTTGTGTATTTTAGATTTCTAAAATCTAATACCAAAAATCCAAAGTCAAAAGGTACAAGGCATTAAAGCCTTCCATCTACTTCCATCTTTCAAAAATTGACAAGTTGTCAATCACCAAAAAGGTGACAAGACACCCATCACATGAATGACTAATGATGTGACGCATGATGTGACTTATGGGCCCCACTTGATTCGAAATGCGAGTGGACCCGCAAACACTTTCGGGCTCAGGTTCGCTAATTCCGAATTAACGAATTTTCCGTTGCGACGTAATTAAATCAAATTTAATTAAATAATTATGCCTAGCAAAATTACTATTCACATCGCTAGCGAATTAATTCTAAATTAACTCGTTCGCCCGAATTAAAATCTAATTTTAATTCCGCGTCGAAATCTAATTTCGTTTAATATATCGAATATATTAATTTATCGATTAATTCCAAATTAATCGTTCTCTCTCTTTAAATAATATTTTATACCAGATAAAATATCTCTGTAATTAATCATAGATTAATTTTCTCTCTTTATTAATTAATCCCAGATTAATAATGTTCGAGTCATACATGATTGGTGAATCTTTGGGAAGCGACCCATGAGATCCCCACATATTTTGGCAGTAAACCCAGTCATCAGACTATCCGAACACGTACGTACCTAGTACTACGTTTTTACTGATTTACATGACATGGTTGGCTTCTAGTAAAGCACCGTGCCTACCCAATTCTCCAGAAATATTCTTAAAGGAATATGTAATCTATATCAGGCGTAGTATACGTAGTATTGCTTATTGCGATCCAGTATCGGATGTCACATGCTAGGCCTGGGGCTGGAATTGTGTCTGCCCCGTACGAAGCACATATCGGATCTCTGGTAACTAGTCTCTATAATTGGATAAGCATGACCTAGTCATATTATCCCGATAGTTGCAACATATAAGAGCACCAGTCCCGTATCCTACGTGACCATCATCTCCATATGACTAGAGTGATACTTCCATCTTGACATCACACCCAATACACTACGATTCTCAATATACCTAGAAGAGGCGTACACAGAACCGGTTAAAGCCCTGGATGACCAAAACCAAAGTATATTGATTGTCGCAAGTATTAGCGGTGCAAGTCTCAGGTTAAGACCAAATACACCTACCCTGGTTCAGACTTCCATAGACACATAGTCATACTACCAATGAAATTCCGAGGGGTCTATCCAGAGCGAAGCTGTTTCCGTACCATCAGTAAACACAACCTCCTATTACACTTGTATGAGTACCCAATACCCAAATATATGAGAACTATGTTGTTATGCTCCCACAACGCGCACGAGTGCAATACTAGTCTATTCCGCATTATCGATGTCCAATCTCGATAATACTCCGACTATGGATGGTTTAATTATTAAAACTTCATGGATTGATACTGTCTCATATCTTTTTAATCTGTAACTAATCATATGGGCTTTTATCTTTTATATATCCCGGTAATCTAATTACAAATGATAAAAGAGCAATTTCCTTTGTCACATAGTTAATTTGTACAACAACACCATGTTCTGTACAAATAGTGATGCAATGGGTCATAATTTTCCAACAATCTCCCACTTGGCCTATAACCAATCACTCAAGTGTCCTACATTTGAACTATGTACGGGTCGCTCAAACTTATGCTGAGAAAATGCTTTCGTCAGCGGATTTGCAAAGTCATCATCTGATGCGATTTATTCGATTATCACATCGCCACGATGTATGATCTGAACTAATCAGATGAATAGTTGAAGTATTTACTTGGATCGTTGATGAGACCATTAATTCTTTAGCCTGTGATGTAGCCTAGCTCAGCTGCTAACAGAACTACACCTAATCCAATTAGGATTATATAGATCCTAAGTGCTTCTATTGCTGCCTCAGCTGCAGCAATATTCCGCTTTTGTTGTTTATTCGGTAACAGTATCTTGCTTGGAAGATTTCCAGCTCACTATTCTATTATTCAAACTATATAGTACATTTATTACGACCTATAGTCATTTTTATTAGTTTGGAAACTTGCAGCGGTGAACCCAGTCACTTCAAGTTATCCTTCTCCATAGCATAAGACAGCATCCTTAGCTCATCTAAGATACTTAAGGATGTTCTTAATATCAATCCAGTGACTATCACTTGGATTGGCCTGATTGTGACTCCATATGCTCAAAGCATATGAGACACCAAGTCGCGTACATATATTTCAATGTACGAGTTCTCGAAGAGTGCCAACAACCTTTAGATCTATCCCATTAGATCTTTATTCCAAGAATAAAGGTTGTTTCTCCCAAGAATTCTATGGAGAATTTTCATGAAAGCAAAGCTTTCATCGATTATATTACGGGAATGTCATTTCCAAGAAATGATGTATCATCGTTATTTAGGACAATCACTGTCAGTACGCTCCTACTAACCCTCTTATATACACAAGAATCATTTTCGTTTTGAATTAAATCATACACCATTATGATTACATCAAAATGATAATTCCAAGAACGCAATGCTTGCTTCAATCCATAAATGGATCGAATAACTTGCAAACCTTGTTTGCTTGTTTTAGTGCGACAAAACCGTCAGGATGTTGTAAACATCCTCCAAAAGGTTTCCGTTTAAGGAAAGCGATTTTGACGTTCCGCTGCCATATTTCATAAATGAAACATGCAGCATTAGCAAGCATTATCCAAATGGATTTAATCGTGGCAACGAGTAAAAGGTTTCGTCGTAATCGACACAATGTTAATGACTATACTTTTTCGCTACAAGCCTAGCTTTGTATGTTTGTATATTGCCATCCATGTATGTCTTCCTTGAAGACACATATAGTACCAATAGGTATAATGCCTTCCGGTACATCAACCAGTGTCCATACTTATTTGATATACATGGAATCCATTTAAGACATCATGGCACTTTGACATAATAGGGAGTCGATACCTTGTATCACTTCCTCATACGTAGTCAGTTCGTATTCCTCAATAAGATTGACATCTTTACGAGGTGAGATCAGAATCCCATACCTCCCAGGTTGTTTTCTGACTCTCTCCGACTTGCGCGGTTCTTGTGTTTTCAAAGTTTGTGGTACAATTTCATCCCTGATGAACTGTTTATGTTCCATTAAGGAATCGGTGCCTGGAGCAGTATTACTCCGATTTTCATCGAGTTTTACTTTCCTCACACTTACCATTGCATATAGGTATTCCTCTGAGGAAAACCGCATGGCGAGCAAAAATTACATTGTTCTCTTGTGAGTTGTATAAGTACTATACTTAGGTTACCCTAGGATAACCCATAAATTAGGCACTTATCCGATTTGGGTTTTAGTTTGGTTTCATCCAAACATATGCCTAGCATACCCAAATCTCCAGGAATGAGAAAACCCGGTTTCTTTCCTGTTCATATCTAATATGAAGTCTGTCAAACAGATTTTCATGGAACCTTATTCAAAATAAGTGTTGCAGTGTTTAATGCGTATCCCTAGAAGGAAAATGATAGCTCAGAGCGACTCATGATTAACCTTACTATGTCCAACAAGGTTCGGTTTCTCTGTTCGGATACACCATCAAATTGAGGTGTTCCGAGAGGAGTCCACTTTGAAAGAATACTATACTCTTTCAAGTAATCGAGAAACTTATTGCTTTAGTATTTTCCATCACAGTCCAATCGTGATGTATTAATACTCTTACCGATCTGTTTGTCAACTTCGTGTCGAAACTCTAAAAGTTTCAGATTCGTGTTTCAAAAGAAACACATAACAATAACGCGATGCCACATCCGTAAAGGTTACGAAGTGTTCATATCCACCTCTAGCCCGGCTAGATATGGGCCCACTTACGTCACTATGAACGAAGGCTAACAGATCGATGGCACTTGTACTTTTACCAAGTAAAAGATGTTTTAGGCATTTTGCCCAATAAACTAGATTCGTAGACTTTATTTGATTAGAATCAAATCAGTCCTAGTACCCACTCTTCAAAGTGTGGATATACGAGTCTTGTTTATATGTCCCAGACTACAATGCCACAAATAAGTCTCATCTGATCAAATCAGTTTGAGCTATTTGTTTGTCATGTTATACGTTAGAGATTTATTTATATTCAAAATAAAAATACTGTTATTCAAATCTAATGTGCTTATCTCAATATCATCTTTATAAAATGAAACATTTTAGTGTACTAGAATATAAAGGTATACCCGCAACGAGTTATACTCTGATATAGAGATAATGTTTCTAGTCAAACTAGGTACATTATAACAGTTTCCTAATTTAAGTACACACCCGAAGGGTAGTTCCTAACTTAGGTTTCTACGGTTAAAATAGTGACTCACGTCCCGTTTTAGATTCCTAGATCAATCTTAACTGAAGCCAGTATCCTGCTAATCAGCAGATTCCACACATCAGTACATATCTATGTACCACATCTAGTATCAAAATCCAATTTTGAAACTAATAGCGAACATGTTTATGACAAACATACTTGAAGCCAGAGCCTTGCCCCGCCTTCACTTCCTTCATGTCTGCCTTGTCCATACGACAGTTACACTTCCAGTGACCCCATTTACCACAGTTTAGGCAGACATCTTGGGATATGTCTTTTGTCTTCCTAGAAGACTGTGATGATTTTGCCTTTGCCCTTTTCCACACCCCAGAAGCCTTCGGCCAAGCCTTGGCCTTCTGGGATGTCGAAGTAAGATGCGCCTTGCGCTTCTTGCCCTTTTGTAAACTCTGGCTTTGTCTCCTTGAGCATAGCCATTAACTCTCCAAGAGTTTTCTATTGGTTAATAATGAACCTGCCCGAGCTTTCGGGTAGAGACTATAAGATCAAATCTTTTGTAGTCTCGGCCACGTAGGTAATGCCCGGCTAACCTAGCTGATTGATGTCAGCAATCATCTGCGACACCTAGTGCTTGACAGATGTACCCTCTGACATACACGAGCTAAAGAACTTCTTTTGCAATTAGTACTTCTAAGATTTAAGAATAAATCTATGAAGATCTTTAATTTCATCATCATGGTACAAGGATCTAATCCTTAATTTTGATAACGAAATTAAAGTGTCATTGCAGTAATTATAATGGATTGAGCACTAAAGTTATTGATGAGCGGAAAATATATCAATATTTACCGCCCCTTTTACTTAATATTTTGTTTAGTTTCTCGGGTTTGATGAACGTTTTGATATGTTTTATTTTATTTTGCAGATAAAATAATATCGGGACTCAATGAAATCATTTAGGACGAAATGTGGATCAAATAAGGGCAATTATTGGACTTGATATATTAATTTTGGAGATTGGAAACTTGAAATGGCGTTTTTGACGAAGTGCAGTTTTGGAAATTCCAGTTTTGCGCATCTGTCGTATTTTGGGCATAACTCTTTACTCCGATATCAGATTGAGCTGATTCAAGTTCCAGATTAAATAAGACTCAAAGATCTAAAACTTTGAAAGAGAACATATTTTCAAATTCTGATGATTTCATAACCAAAATTGATGAACCATCCAGAAGTGTGTGGAGTGTAATTATTAAAAGTCATTATCAATCATTTTCAAAGCAAAATATTAATTAATAAATAATTAATAAAAATTATCAAATCACCACCAAACAAGATAAGAAATTAGTGGAGCAATTATGGATTTGGTGGAGTAATTAGTGGAGAAATTAATAATGGATTTGGTGGAGAAATTGATTGATGATTTGATGGTGGCAAAATTTTGCCTATAAATACCAAGCCATTTCATTTGTAAAATTCATACTTTCTTCTTTGAAATTCTTAATGAATAAATAAGAAGATTGTATCTAGTTTGTTTATTTTTAGTTTTCAGTAATTAATTTTCAGTTTCGTACTTTCTTTTCTTTACTTTTCAGTTTTTACTTTCCGCAATTTACTTTTACGCACAGTACTTTTCTTTCTTTAATTTTTCAGTTTTTACTTTTCAGTAATGAGGAGGTAACTTCCTTAGCTAGGGTGAAAGGTAATTCTTTTACTATTGCTATTTAGATTAATCTCCCTTAAATATAATATATTCACTATTTAAAATATTGATTTAAAAAAGGATACCGCTATATTGGTCGGTTGGTAATTCATTTTAATCTGGTTTTAACCTGACTAATCAAGGATACCGCCAGATTGGTCGGTTGGTAATTAAACTTTCTTACCGCCTATATGGCAGGTTCATGGACAAATATTTTTACCGCCTTAATGGCCGGTTGGACTTAATTTGACTTAATCAGGTTACCGCCTATATGGCTGGTTGGAGAAAGAATCACAAGTTTATATATTATTTTATTGGAGATATCTAAATTAGTAGTAGTAAAAGTAATTCATTTTACCTTAGCATTTTATTTTATTTTATTTTAAGTTTTACTTTATGTCTTTTACTTTTCAGTATTTTTACTTTAAGTCTTTTACTTTTAAGTTGTTACTAGCCCTAGTTATGTGTTAGTTATCTGAGGTTGTGATGAATTCTAATATCACCAGTTTATAAGAGGTTATTTTATAGTTTGGGTAATTAAAGATTTACTTATTAAGTCTTAAGCTTAATGCTTCTTGTTGTCTGATCACCAATAAGATTGATGTGGTAAATCTAAAATGAACTAGACATAGGGATTTTAGGTTTCAGCCTTAGACTTAATAGCCCACGATCTTCCTTGAGGATAGATAACCCTTTAATAGATTTCCTTACAGGATAGGAATATACCTGTCGGGCGGGGGTAGCCATAATTAGAACTTAAACTTAATGAATCCAGATAATTTGGTTGACATAGACATATGGTTCAATTGGGTTAAACTGGGTATTTTCATCTGACCATCGACATAGGCTTTTGCATAATTTAGTGGTCCAGGTTAGTAAACTGATTTATTACACAAACATAGAATAATCACTTCATCTTTTAAATGATATTAGAATGATTCACAACCCTAGATCTTTGTGTCTTTTTTCCTTAGTATTTTCTTTTGTCTTTTTATTTATTTATTTATTTTGTAAAACCACTTTCAACCAATCAAACAATCATTCTCTTCTTCATTTAATTAGATATCTGTAAATAAATAGATTCAATAATTAATAACAATAGTAGGAATTAAGTCCTCGTGGGATCGATATTTTTATACTTCTTGAACGATACGTGCGCTTGCGTTATACGTGTGTGTTTACGCCGGTCAGTTATCATCACATGAATCTTCCAAAGATCATGTTCTACTATTTTCTCAACTCCGGACTTAGGCCCGAGATGTAATTCTATCAAATAGAATAACTTCTCAATTCCCAGGACTATCCTGAGGTTTTATTCCCAATATGAAAATTAAAGCAGTTTAAAAACATTTTTACCCAGGTTTATGTTTTAAACGCTAATCTTTCATCTATCTTGATTGCTATAGTCCAACTATCCAATCAACGATTTTAGGTACTATTGAATATAATGATTACTATAGTCTAACTATATAATCAACTATAATTTAATTGGTTAAATTCAAATATATTGATTACTATAATCCAATTATATAATCAACTATAATTGAAGTAGTTTGAATACAGTCCAACTGTTTAATTAAAACAATGATTAAATATTAGTCCAACTAATATATCTATTAATTAATGACGAAAAATGAAATGAGCGCGTATTGGCAAGTATCTAAATGAAATTGCAAATTTAATACTTGCCTTCCACAATTTTTCGGCGAGCCTCTAACCCTCTGTTGAGTACTCGGGAAACCTTGTTTCCTAGTGGGTTAGGATCCCGTTAAATAACACACAACCTTGACTTTGGCCAACAAGCTGTATGATATTTAACTAGGTAGATCTCTAAGATCAATTGGATCTCATCCAATTCCTAGATCCAGTAGGTGGACATCCAAGTCCGAAACACATATCTAATATATGCCAATATATCCAATATATTCCCTAACCTTTTTCCTCTGAATCAACTAACCTTGGCTTTGGCACAACAAACTTAATGATTCCAGTTAAGCGGGACCCATTGACTTTGGAAAGCTTCGTAATCGATGTTGATGGACAAGAAGTGATCTTGACTTTGGCCAAAAAATCACAACTTGGATAAGACACTGATATGGAACAAAGCCTTCATGATTCAAACACATTCGCAATGGACAAAGGCCTTGACTTTGGCCAACAAACCAGTGCCAATCTTGGATCTTGAGAATGAATCATTCAATGGAAGGAAAAATGTTTAATATATGTTGAGGGTTTTTCGCGTAATTGGCAACCAATTAATTATCTTTGATTAGGTCTCATCATACACCCTTAAACATGCATTCTAAAAGTATAATAAGGCACGATAAATAAATTAATAATGATATGCAGATGGATATTTAAACAACTTGTTCCTAGAACAAATCTCTCCATTTCCTCTCTCCCGGCTAGCACTATTCTTACTTCTACCCGATTATATAACACTTCTAAAGAAACCTCATTTACATTGATGGGAATATGTGAGAAGATAAATACAAAGAATCAAGAGGTAATAGGCACGCAGGTCCAATTTAATAAATTCTAAATTTATTACAACAATTTCCAAAATTGCCCCCACCCATCTAATATCCATCTGATATACATTATTCATACATCACATCCATGTATTCACACAAAGCATGTTATCAATCAATCTAATCCAATTAATTAATCTGAATTAATGACCATCCAATGTTCAAACAACGATTTGATTTGCGCGAGTCAAACTCGTTTTAAGAATAAGTACTCAAAGTACGAATTCTTGAATTATATCAAACTACAACATTAAATCCAATTTAATTTGTATTCAATACTAATTCTTTATTTAATTCTAAATTAAATAATTACACTTTATTAATGTGCCTTTAGCGACTTAGATTCTAAATCTAATCTTTACGGGTCTCAAAGCCCAATTAACATCCAATGTTAATTTAACTAAAGTCCAATGGGCTTTCAATTAATTTATAAGGCATGGACTTTGGCAACCAAAGGCCAATAATGAATCACCCTTTTGCCAAAAATCAATTTAGGCCCATTAGGCCCAATTAAAATTTTAAAGGTCCATTATATTATATTTGGACTTTATGGAAATGATTTTGGGCCCAATTGGATCCAACCAATTAACCTAAATCATACTTGGCTCAACCAAGCCCATTAAGCCCAAATACAACTTTATTAGCCCAATTCCAAATTAAGCCCAATTAATTTAATTACAATATTCCAACTATCACAATTAAATCAATTAACTAAAGTGTATAAGCCATAATTAATTACTTAAATCAACATCTCCAAAATACCAATTTACATAATTAATCATGCTTTCTAATTATCAATTCATGTCCAACACAATTGAAGCAAAATCAATCCCAATTCCATGCTTCTTGGTCATGGCAATTTGGGGTTTTATGTCCGATTTCGATTTTAATCCAATTAAATCATAAATCAATATTTCCCAAGTCTTTCAAACTCATCCAATGATTCAAAAAACAAAAATCACCACGACATTTAGGGCACTAACTTTCGGCCAAGCCTCAAATTTGGGGAAAAATTAATCCAATTCAATTTTCATCAAATTGATCATGCATAACACTATGTTATCATCATTCAAGCATACTCAATCAATCAATTTCATCAAATCATGCTCAAATCAATTTTACCCAAATTTTACCCTAAATCAATTTCATGCTTAATCAAGGCTCTGATACTATTGTTGGGTTTTCTAAGTTATCCCAAGATCAAATTAAGCAATGAAAACATGTGAATACATCAAAGTTAAGTTGCGGAAATACTCACTTTGATCGGATTTGCGATGCGATGAAACACAAAAATTTTCTTCACCCTTGAAGCTCTCGGCAATGCCTCCATTTTGTGCTCCATGTTTCGGTCAACCTCCATGGAAATGATCTTCAAGCTCCAAGCTTTGTGAATGGATCCATGCTCAAGAGTTGGTTTCCCTATCACCTTTGTTATGACCCTTTATGTGCTAGCATTGGAGAAAATTGCAACAAAATTCCCCTAAACTTTTCCTTGTTGCTCTCGGCATTGAAGGAGAAAGAGAGAAAAAATTTGGCTCCAAGGCCGAAAATGGGAGAGGAGAGGGAGAGAAGAAGATGAGTTGGTTTTGTGTATTTTAGATTTCTAAAATCTAATACCAAAAGTCCAAAGTCAAAAGGTACAAGACATTAAAGCCTTCCATTTACTTCCATCATTCAAAAATTGACAAGTTGTCAATCACCAAAAAGGTGACAAGACACCCATCACATGAATGACTAATGATGTGACGTGTGATGTGACTTGTGGGCCTCACTTGATTCAAAATACGAGTGGACCCACAAACACTCCCGGGCTCGGGTTCGCTAATTCCGAATTAACGAATTTTCCGTTGCGACGTAATTAAATCAAATTCACGTCGCTAGCGAATTAATTCTAAATTAACTCGTTCGCCCGAATTAAAATCTAATTTTAATTCCGCGTCGAAATCTAATTTCGTTTAATATATCGAATATATTAATTTATCGATTAATTCCAAAATAATCATTCTCTCTTTTTAAATAATATTTTATCCCAGATAAAATATCTCCGTAATTAATCCTAGATTAATTTTCTCTCTTTATTAATTAATCCCAGATTAATAATGTTCGAGTCATACGTCATCGGTGAATCTTCGGGAAGCGACCCATAAGATCCCCAAATATTTTGGCAGTAAATCTGGTCGTCGAACTATCTGAACACATACGTACCTAGTACTACGTTTTTACCGATTTACAAGACATGGTTGGCTTCTAGCAAAGCCCCGTGTCTACCCAATTCTCCAGAAATATTCTTAAAGGAATATGTATTCTATATCAGACGTAGTATACGTAGTATTGCGTATTAAGACTCAATAAATAAACCAATATATTACCCAAGGCATAAAATAACCAACTTATATACCAGTGATATTAGAATTCATCACAATCCTAGATAATATGTTTAGTTACAAAACATACCTAAAATTACAAAATGCATAGTTAAACAGAATAACATAATAGAAAATTAAAAAGTAAAGAAAATTACAACAATAAAAGAAAATGTTGGAGCTATGGGTTTCACTTTTAATACTTCAAATATAGATTTAATCATTTCTTGAATTAATTATATTAAAACTGACTATATAGGCGATGAATGTCATTTGTCCAAAATCCAACCGACCATATAGGCGGTAACAAAATCATATAAACCGACCATGGAGGCGGTAACAAGATTAGCACCTAAACCGACCATATAAGCGGAAAATAAGTCCAATAATGTAAAACCGGCCATATAGGCAGTAAATAATTAATTCAAATTACTTATTTAAATTAATGGAGTAAATGTAAATTATTATATTAAAAGTTTCACCCCAGACTCCAGCAAAAAGAGATTACCTACTCATGATGTAATTAAAAACACACAAAAATTTATTAAATTAATAAAAAGAAAATACAAGAAAACTTAAATAAGCATACAAGACACATTCTTTTAGATTTTCATGGAGAAATCCCCCAAAGAAAGCATGAAAAATTTACAAAGTTTGGCTTGGTATTTATAGGCAAATATAAAGGCTTCCACCAATTTCTCCACCAAACATGCTACCAAACATGGCACCAAACATGGCACCAAATCCTCCACTAAAAATGCAAATATGTTTGGTGGAAGTTTTACAATTGTAAATTATCATTTTTTTTTTATAATGACTTTAGTAATTACTCATAACACAATTTCAGATTTTTCATTAATTTCGGTAATGACAAATTCAGAATTCGAAAATTGTATGAACTTTAAAGTTGTAGATCTTTGAGTCTTATTTAATCTGGAACTTGAATCACCTTAATCCGATATCGTAATAAGAAGTTATGGCCAAAATACAACAATTGCGCAAATTTGAAATTTCCGAAATTGTACTTCGTTAAAATGTCATTTCAAGTTTCCAATCTCCAAAATCAAAATGTCAATTCCAGTTTTTGCCCTTATTTGTTCCATATTTTGTCATGATTGATTCCATTGAGTCCCGATTTTATTTTTTTTGCAAAATAAACTAAAACACATCAAAACGTTCATAAAACTCGAGAAACTATACAAAATATTAAGTAGAATGGGCGGTAAATATTGATATATTTTTCGTTCATCACACCCTCAATCCTAACATTTTTCTAGTCCACGGGCAAAACAAACAAAAAAAAAATGCAATAAACAACTTTAAAAATAAAATTAAACTAAGCCACTTTCATAGGGATCACTGTTGCATTTAGCGTATGCAACAAGCCTTTAAACCCCTAGGTGTCCCTAGTGAACGAGTTATAGTCTCGTGAGGGTTTACAGCGACGATACCCATAAATGTCAATCAAATGTAAAATCAAACACACAAAACAAGTTAGTGACTAAACAAGTGAAATTCTTATCCAAGTTAATAATTGTTTTCTTTCTTTCTAAATTACCAAATAAGTAAATTCTCCGATTATTTTTACCATTCTCCATATACACAACCAACAAAGTATTAATCAAATCATTGTGCCCACAATATTCATAAGTGTAATTGAAAAGAGAATAATATTTTTGTCCTAAAGTTATATCAGAATTCACACATTTTTAGCAATGAATTTTTTTTTATAACATATTCAATCCATGTAGCGAGTTTTGGGCCAGTGAATCCCAAACCAGTTGTCTCTAGGGCACTGATGAGTGGTAATTATATTACTATTTCCCACTCATTTAACTTAATATTTTGTATAGTTTCTTTAGTTTTGTGAATATTTTAATGTGTTTTGTGTTATTTTGTAGATAAATAAAGTTTCAGGACTCTCTGGAGGTGATTTGGGGGCCAAAATAGTGAAAAAAACGAACAAAAGGGCATTTTCGTCATTTCGCGCGTCGCGACGTGTAAGCCTTTGGCGTCGCGATGCCTAACGTGCATCGGGTCCACATGTCAGAATCTGAGAAGTTTGACTTTGCTAACTTGCGTCGTGCCACGTGTTAACATCACAGCCGATTTGCTAACGTGCGCCGTGACACGTGTCATCATCTTATGGTTCCGATAATCGCCATCGCCACGTGTCACTCAATGTGTCAGCCACGTCATCATCCACATCACCAGTTGACCGAGTCAACGTGCCACGTCACTGCCACGTCATCATCAGCCAATCACGAAGTGCCACGTGTCACAATCATATAGTGTCGACAATCACTTTCGCCACATCATCACCACGTCAGCATAATCATTGAGTTGCCAGCCGCCTTGCCACGTGTCACATTATCATCTTATCCAAAATGCCGTGTCAGATAAGAATCTGAAGCCGAAGAACCATAAGTCGACGCGTGTCACGTCGTGACGCGCAAACCCTTGCGCGTCGTGACACCCGAAGCCTACCGAGGCCTATAAATTCAGCTCGCGGTTTCAGTTATAGATGTACCTTCCTCTCTGAATTCTTTGATGCAAATAGGGAGTTTTCTATCTAGTTTCTTTTAAATTTTAGTTTTGTAATTAATTTTAATTACGTTCTGTAATAATAGTAATTTACTTTCTTTACTTTTACAGTTTTTACTATTCAACATGAGGAGGTAACTTCCCCCTGCTAGGGTGAAAGGTAATTCTTTTACTATTGCTATTTAGATTAATCTCCCTTAAATATACTATATTCACTATTTAAAATTTGACTTAATGAGGATACCGTTATATTGGTCGGTTGGTAATTCATTTTAAACTAGTTTAAACCTGACTAAGCAAGGATACCGCCAGATTGGTCGGTTGGTAATTAAATTTTCTTACCGCCTATATGGCAGGTTTGTTTTGGTTCCGCCTTTATGGCTGGTTGGACTTAATTTGACTTAATCAGGTTACCGCCTATATGGCTGGTTGGTAAAATAATCACAAGTTAATATATTATATTAAGGGAGATATCTAAATAGTAAATAGTAAAAGTTGATCATTTTACCTTAGCATTTTATTTTATTGTAATTTACTTTTCAGCTTTTACTTTATCGCAATTACTTATCAGCATTTTTACTTTATGTCTTTTACTTTTAAGTTTTTACTAGCCCTAGTTATGTGTCGTAACTAAGTTAGTTATCTGTGGTTGTGATGAATTCTAATATCACCGGTTTATAAGGGGTTATTTTATAGTTTGGGTAATTTAATGGTTTACTTATTAAGTCTTAAGCTTAATGCGTCTTGTTAATTGGCCACTAATAAGATTGATCTGGTAAATCTAAAATAAACTTGACAAATGAATTTTAGGTTTCAGCCTTAAACTTAATAGCTCACGATCTTCCTTGAGGATAGATAACCATTTAATAAATTTCCTTACAGGATAGACATATACATGTCGGGCGGGGGTAGCCATAATTGGAACTTAAACTTAATGAATACAGGTAATTTGGTTGACATAGACATATGGTTCAATTGGGTTATACTGGGTATTTGCGTCTGACCATTGACATAGGCTTTCGCATAATTTAGTGTTCCAGGTTAGTAAACCGATTTATTACACAAACATGAAATATCCACTTCATCTTTTAAAAGATATTAGAAAGATTCACAACCCTAGATAGTTTCCTAATATTGAATTTTCTTAAACCTACTTTCGTACAATTTTATTTACTTGTTTTTAAATTTAAAATCATCACCATTTCAAATCAATCAATCAACCTATTAGATACTAGTAATCATTTGACTTCATAAAATTAATAGATTATGTATTAAGTCCTCGTGGGATCGATACTTTTTATACTACTTGAACGATATGTGCGCTTGCGTTATACGCGTGTGATTACGCACCGGTCAGGCACTAGGTGTTAAGACACCCCTACAGACTTAATTACTCGGATCTCGGATGTTTAAAGGTTCTATCGTTTGACGTGAAAAATCTCTGCTTACTAAGGCAAGACGTCCGGTTACTAAGTAGAAACTTTATTATAATTAACTCAAGTTTTTTCCGTTTGGCGCGAACAATCTCTGCTTACTGAGATAAGACGCCTTGTTACTAAGTAAAGGCTTGATTAATTATTTATATAAATGATTTTTTTTTATTCCATCTCTTTGAGATGCTTCCTCCAATTAAAATAGAGCACTGATTATTACAAATTTTTCACTTACATCTCATGTCTGTATGTTACCATGCATGTTGATAGTACCTGTCAACTGAGCATATGAATAGCCAATTTAGTCAGTATTATGGAGAATTAACGAATTTAAATAACTCAAAAGGAAATAAACAAAAATTAACTTGTTACGAAATAGGTTGAGATACGTCTCAGGAGTGGAAATTTCTTACTCAGCTATCTCAAACACCATTCCACTGGCTTAGTCAAGTTAAAAACATAAAAACACAAATTTTATGAGAGAGAAAATTAATCTGGGATTAATTACGGCAAGAATTAATCTGGGATTAATTATCAGAGAAAGAATTAATCTGGGATTAATTACGTCGAGAATTTATCTAGGATTAAATTCGTCGAGAGGAGAAAACGAGATTAATTTGGAATTAATCGGCAAAGTAAATTTAAGAGTGAAATTGGATTTTACTATTTAATTTAATTAATTGGGCTAAAATAATATATTAGATATATTAATTGAAATTGGATTTCAATGCGGAATTAAATTGGATTTTAATTCTAGCAAACAAATTAATTTAGAATTAATTCGCAAGCGACTTCTGTAATAATTTTACTGGGTATTATTATTTAATTAAATTAGATTTAATTACGTAGCGACGGAAAATTCGTTTAGTCAGATTAAACGAACCGGGCCCAAAGTGTGTTGAGTAAGCCAACTCAAATTTTGAATTTAAAGTTGTGGGGTCCACTTTACTTACATCAACCTTTTGACACTTGATGTGAGTAGTTGGCTACATTTAATTGTGATGGAAGTGGTTTGAAAAAGTAATTGGATTATTTTAAAATACACACCAACCAAGTCAACACATTATTCACTCATCTCTCTCATTTTTCTCTCTACATGGCTGATTCTTCCTTTCTCTTGGAGAGAAAATTTTTCTTCCATTTTTGGACAAAGCTAGCACTTTGGGAGTCAATTAAAGGTGATAGGGAAACTCACCATTGAGTTTGGAATTCAAATCAAAGGCTTGGAGATTCCAACAAAGAAGAAAAGTCTTGAACTTCATCCGATCAAAGTGAGTATTTCCGTAACTTTCATTAATTTCTTTACACACAAATCACCTTAGAGATCCTTGGCATGTTCTAGGAACACTAACATTGACTACCTCCTTCCTATATGGACCTTGAAACGTACCCCATTAGTCCCTTATGACCGGATCTTTTAAACCGGGGAAGGAGAATGTCAAAGTTATTTGATCCACACATAAGATTGCAAAGACCTCAAGTCTAAGGACTAGTCATACAATCGATACATGAAAGTTCTCACAGACACATGGGATAAACACTCCATGTGAAAACTTTTGGCGGTCAGTTCGATGGACACGAGCAACTCATGCATCCATGTGATACACCAAGCGGATGGATCTCCGCTAGTAGCCTATGAGATCGGATACCCCACTTAAGGGCGGATCATATCATCATGCTAGTCTCTCCGCTTTGTGAACGCCCAGATTATTCACAAAACTATGACTAGGAACGTTTAAGAGTAATGATTCCCATAAGGCGTGGAAGCCACCATCTTATTACTCCAAGGGCTTTATTACAGTGTTTGATGATTCATATAATTTATGTAAGACACGTATAATAAAGATTGCCATTTTATTAATTAATGAAAATATTACAAATACATGTACATATAGCCCATCCACAAGTTGGGTATATGGCATATCCCTAACAGTCTTTCTTTTCGAAACTGTGTATGTAACATGCAAATTGTGTGATACACATATCCAGTGGGATGCGTCTCAAGAGTCAATGATATGTCATCTAAAGACTCCTAACTCATGCCATCCCTAATGAATTTAATTTTATCTTCGCGGTTATCAGACATCATTCCTAAATAACGACGATGAGTATTACATGTCGTGTGTGCACATTTATAGTGAACACCTAATCATTTAGCTCTTCTTTTCTTAGCATAGGTGCTTTTTCCTAAACTAGGCATAAATGAAACAAAAGAGTTAGAGGACTCACCTGCCAATAGAACTCGTGCTTCAATAATCCAATGGATGTCATTAAGAATAGCTTTGATTATCAGAAGTCTCATTCGTTCAATGCGTGCTTTGTAAACTTTCACCAGAGAGTTTTGAGGGAGAGAAGGAAATTATTTGTGGAGATTTACGAGAATGTCTTTCATCTTATCTGTGACTTTACCTACAAAAATTAAACACATCAAATCTGAATATATATACACAAATTGCATGGGTTGTCTCTCTGCTAGCGTTAAGTTTAACGTCGTTAGTTAGACATGACTGCCCAAACGTTATCGCTAGATCTGCAAGGATGAGACTTTCTTTTTGTCCCTCAAATGATTCTCCCCAGTAGTGTTTGACACGCTGGCTGTTAACTATGAATGTATCACTAGAGTTGGGATCATGTAACTCAATGGCTCCATATGGTAAAACTCGGGTGATTAAAAATGGACCTGACCATCGTAATTTTAATTTCCCAGGGAAAAGTTCCAACCTTGATTTGTGTAACAATACCCACTGCCCCGGTTCCAGTTGTCTACGCACTATCTTCTGTTTATATCTCTTCATGGCCTGTTATTTGTATAATTTGGCATTCTCAAACGCCTGTAGATGAGATTCCTCTAATTCGTTGAGTTAGTGGAATCGTTTCTCTCCTGCTGCTTACAGATCAAGATTTAACTTCTTCAGTGCCCATTACGCTTTATGTTCAATTCCACAGGTAGATGGCATGCTTTAAGTTTATCAGTAGAACGTTGCATTGTATCTAAGTTCTGGACGGTACTATCTTTCACTCAAGTCTGGAACATTCCTCCTCATTTTCGTTATTCGGGAATTCCATGGCTTTGAAAACATTGAATGTTACTTCTTGGTCCTGTACCCTCATGGTTAGTTCACCTTTTGTACATCAATAATGGTTCGACCTGTAGCCAAGAATGGTCTCCCGAGTATGATGGGTACATCTTTGTCTTCCTCCATGTCAAGGAAAATAAAATCTGCTGGGAAAATGAATTTGTCGACTTTGACAAGCACATCTTCAACTACACCTCTTGGAAATGTGAGCGTTCTATCAGCAAGTTGCAGAGTGACTGAGGTGGGCTTTTCTCTCCAATTTATAGTTTCCTGTAAATAGAAAAAGGCATCAAGTTAATACTAGCACCTAAATCACACAAAGCCTTACCGAAGTTATGTTCTCATATGGTGCAAGGGATGGTGAAACTGTCAGGATCTTTCAACTTTGGGGGAAGCTTCCTCTGAATGATGGCGTTGTATTCTTCTGTTAATGCCACCGTCTCGTAATCTCTCAATCTTCACTTTCGTGACATAATATCTTTCATGAATTTGACATATCTGGGCATTTGTTCCAACGCTTCTGCAAATGGAATGTTGATATGTAGCTTTTTGAAGATCTCCAAGAATCGAATAAACTGCTTGTCTAGTTTATGTTTCTGGATACACTGTGGAAAATGTGGAGGTGGAGTAAATATTTCTTGATCATTTCTTTTGCCTCTTTTTCCTCCATCTTTGGATCTGTTTCGCTGCTTTCTTTTTGAACATCCTCAGTAGCTGCCTTGACTCCAAAATTTTTGTTGATTTCAGTACCGCTTCTCAAAGTCATGGATTGACATTGCTTCTTCCCTCTGTTCCTTGGATTTGGTTCTGTGTTGCTAGGAATGGTACCTTACGGTCTGTAACTCTGAGCATTGGCCAGTTGTCCCATTTGATTTTCCAGTGCCTTTATAGAAGCTACTTGATTTTAAACCACAGTTGCTAAAGAGTCGTATTTTGCTTCTTGCTTTTTCAACGGGGCCAGTGATCAGTGATAAACACACATGTTATGCAAGCGCACATATCGCTCAAGTAGTATAAAATATATCGATCACACGAGGAATTAATACCTAAGCTATCAATTTATGAAGCTAAATGTCTACGAGTATCTAATTGATTGATTATTGGTTGGATGGTGATTTTTATCTGAAACAAGTAAATAAAACAATGCAAAAGTAAATTTAAGGAAAAATCAATATTATAAAGTTATCTAGGGTTGTGAATCCTTCCAATATCTTTTAAATATGAAGTGATTATCTCATATTTGTGCAATATATCGATTTATTAACCTGGAACACGAAGTTATGCAAAAGACTCTTCCAATGGTCAGATGTAAATACCCAAAGTAACCCAAATAACTATATTCTTATGTTAATTAAGAATGAATTAATTAAGTTTAAGTTCCAATTATGGCTACCCCCACCCGACAAGTATATTCTTATCCTGTAAGGAAATCTACCTTAAGTGAAATTTACCCGAAGGTGAGATCATGAGCTATTAAGTCTATGGCTAAACCTAAAATCTCTTTTCCAAATTCATTTTAAGTTTACCAAATCAATCTTATTAATGGCCAGTTAATAAGAAGCATTAAAACTAAGACTCAATAAATAAACCAATATATTACTCAAGGCATAAAATAACCAACTTATAAACCGGTGATATTGGAATTCATCACAACCCTAGATAATATGTTTAGTTACAAAACATACCTAAAAATTACAAAATGCATAATTAAACAGAATAACATAACATAAAATTAAAAAGTAAAGAAAATTAGAACAATAAAAGAAAATATTGGAGCTAGGGGTTTCACTTTTAATACTTCAAATATAGATTTAATCATTTCTTGACTTAATTATATTAAAATCGATCATATAGGCGGTGAATGTCATTTGTCCAAAGTCCAACCAACCATATAGGCGGTAACAAAATCATATAAACCAACAATGTAGGCGGTAACAAGGTTAGCACCTAAATCGGCCATATAGGCGGAAACTAACTCCAATAATGTAAAACCGGTCATATAGGCGGTAAATAATTAATTCAAATTACTTATTTAAATTAATGGAGTAAATCTAAATTATTATATTAAAAATTTCACCCCAGACTCCAGCAAAAAGAGATTACCTACTCATAATGTAATTAAAAATACACAAAAATTTATTAAATAATTAATAAGAAAATACAAGAAAACTTAAATAAACATACATGACACTTTCTTTTAGGTTTTCATGGAGAAATCCCCAAAAGAAAACATGAAATATTTACAAAGTTTGGCTTGGTATTTATAGGCAAATATAAAGGCTTCCACCAATTTCTCCACCAAACATGGCACCAAATCCTGCATGTTTGGTAGAAGTTTGACAATTGTAAATTGTCATTTTCTATTTTTTTTTTTTTTTTTTGATAATGACTTTATTAATTACTCATAACACAATTTCAGATGTTTTATCAATTTCGATAATGAAAACTTCAGAATTCGAAAATCTTATAAACTTGACATTTGTATATCTTTGAGTCTTCTTTAATCTGAAACCTTAATCACCTCAATCCGATATTGAAAATAAAATGTTATGGCCAAAATACGACAATTGCGCAAAGTTGAAATTTCCGAAATTGTACTTCGTTAGAACGCCATTTCAAGTTTCCAATCTCCAAAATCAAAATGTCAAGTCCAGTTTTTGCCCTTATTTGTTCCATATTTCATCGTGATTGATTCCATTGAGTCCCGATTTTATTTTATCTCCAAAATAAACTAAAACATATCAAAACGTTCGTAAATATTGATATATTTTCCGCTCATCACACCCCTAAACCTAACATTTTGCTAGTCATCGAGCAAAACAAACAAAACAAAATGCAATAAACAACTTTAAAAATATAATTAAACTAAGCCACTTTCGTAGGGATCACGGTTGCATTTAGCGTATGCAACAAGCCTTTAAATCCCTAGATGTCCCTAGTGAACGAGTTAAAGTCTCGTGAGGGTTTACAGCGACGATACCCACAAACGTCAATCAAATGTAAAATCAAACACATAAAACAAGTTAGTGACTAAACAAGTGAAATTCTTATCCAAGTTAATAGTTGTTTTCTTTCTTTCTAAATTACCAAGTAAGTAAATTCTCCGATTATTTTTACCATTCTCCATATACACAACCAACAAAGTATTAATCAAATCATTATGCCCACAATATTCATAAGTGTAGTTGAAAAGAGAATAATATTTTTGTCCTAAAGTTATATCAGAATTCACACATTTTTAGCAATTGATTTTTTTTATATAACATCTTCAATCCAGGTAGTGAGTTTTGGGCCAGTGAATCCCAAACCAGTTGGCTCTAGGACACTAGGTGTTAAGACACCCCTACGGACTTAATTACTCAGATCTCGGATGTTTAAAGGTTCTACCATTTGACGCGAACAATCTCTGCTTTCTGAGGCAAGACGCCCGGTTACTAAGTAGAAACTTTATTATAATTAACTCAAGCTTTTTCCATTTGACGTGAACAATCTCTGCTTATTGAGGCAAGACGTCTGGTTACTAAGTAAAGGCATGGTTAATTATTTATATACACAGTTTTTTTCTCTTTTTTTTTATTATTATTCCATTGCTTTCAGATGCTTCCTCCAAAAAACTAGAGCACTGAATATTACAAACTTTTCACTTACAACTCGTGTATGTATGTTACCATGCATGTTGATAATACCTGTCAACTGAGCATATGAAGATCCAATTTAATCAGTATTATGGAGAATTCACAAATTTAAATAATTCAAAATGAAATAAATAAAAATTAACTTGTTACGAAATAGGTGGAGATACGTCTCAGGAGTGGAAATTCCTTACACAGCTATTTGTAATAAGTCTATGTTAAACTAGTTGATAGTTGACTAGTTTATTTTTCATCTATTATCATAGTCTTTGTATTAGGTGGTTTTTATCATGGAGTGCCAAATAAGGAGTTTGTTGGGTCTGTGTGTTGTCCAATTCCGTAGCAAACTAAGTTCAATTGAATTATAATTAGTCTTGAAGATCTCGGAATAATTGGACAAACTCTTGGAAGATGTTGGATGAAGTTATCAGAGCAGACATATGTACCACATTCAATATCACGTCAAATGAACCCTTCCAGTGAGTTCATGTTTGTGTCACGTTCATCAACATATTCGAACGACGTTTTCTAGTAAGCTCGTGTTCGTATCATGTTCATCACAGCTTTCGAACATGCTTTACATAACAATGGAATGTTCATTCCACGTTTGACACCACGTTCGAACGCCGCTGCGTATTTTGCTTTTTTTGGACGCTTTTTAAAGACTTTTTGAAGGCTTGAAAATCCTACCTAGAAAAGAAAGCCTTGGCCACTTTATCAGGTGTTGGAAACATAATATTTAGAGCTTCCACATCATTTGTTTCATTTTTCTTGAGATTTCACCTTGAAGACTTAATTAATCACATGTCTTCTTTCTTTTGTTGAGTTTCTCCATTGATAATCATCAAAACAAACACAAACCTAATCAACACCATAAACCTTTAAAGTTCTAAGATGTAGATTATTAGTTGGAGTTCCAGCATTATGAGTTCGAGAATTTGATTCACTCAGAGATTTCAAATGTTCTGAAGAAAACTGCTTGGTACGGGCTCAAAAAGTTTCTTCGGGTTATTATAGTAGAAGTATATGAATCAGCAAAGTTGTTGCCATATATCTTATAACCATCACTGTAAGTTTTCTCTACATATTGAATTCGGGTGGTAACCTATACACGGAGTGATTTTTCTCTATCAAGAATTTTCCACTCCGTAAACAAATCTTTGCGTTGATTTTGTTTATTTCCGTGCTTATTTTTCAGCTCTTTAATTATTGCATAGATTAAAAGTGTGGCCATTGATTAGACTTAAGGGTGTATACTTTTAACAATATAAATAATAATTAAGACTTGTCTTAAATTATTGTAATTCGTTTTCATTTCCATAGTTTCACACCTACTCCCCACATAGGTGTACAAGAGTTAGAACCTTTATTTTGGTACGAGTTTGCACATATTAAACTCTCTGGCACTCACAAAATTAAATATCAAATCTACCCATTATTTATTTGGGGTTTTATTTATCATTACCAACTCATCACACTCAAAAATAAAATACCAAAATCGTATTGGGACCCGATGAATTTTTAACGGGTTTCTAAATTTTAAACACGTAAATAAAAAAAAACATTAAATGGAACTTAAAATTTTAAATATAATAAAAGTTATAAAATTCATATCATTAGTATAAAAAAACTAATGTGGGAAATTAAAATTCCCCATTAAAATAACATATTTGATGTATAACCCCATATCAATTACTTATATGATAAGTGTTGAGAGAAATAAGGTCTACTATATTGATTTTTTTTAAGCCTTTTAATTCCTCGAGGGGCCATATTCCAATCTAAAATCTATTAATTCCAGTATTCCTCCAAGTATGTATGATTATTATCTTTGTATGTTCTTTTTTTGTTATTATATTTATGATTATGAGTAGTGTAAATTAATACATCGATGTCTCCTTTTTATGCATATCAATATATGTTAAACTCCAGCACTAATAAAGTATACATCTCGACACTAATATATTTTACTAATTTAATTTATAATATGCTAAGGCGGGTTGACGGATACCCGATGCTGATATCCACCAGATTTTTCCATTTACAAACCCGCCCACTACCTGCAGCGGGTTTTGATTTATAATATCAAACTCACTCATCACATGATAAAAAAAAAATACTAAATCATACCCACATAGACGGGTACCAATAAATTTACGAATTTATAGATTAAATTACCATCCCTAATTATTTGATTATATAAATGGAGAAGGAATTTAAATTATTAAAGAATTTAAGTGCCTTCAAATGGTGGAATTTGGAGGAATCCAAATTCCTTTTTCAGAAACAAAATCTTCCAATATTATTCATATTAAATATAATATTTATTTATTTATTATTTTAATATTTATAATAATTTACTAATTTTTTTAAAGCACTCCTGGCTTTCTCGTTTACGGTAAGATGTATAAAATTAAATTTATAATTTATAATTTTCTAATTATCAGCATTTCCATGCAACACATAATAAGAACGAACATTTTATAATTATCTCGATTAATTATGATTGTTAAAATAATTATAAAATAACAATGAGTAAACCAATGAGCTAAGATATACATGTGATAGGTGTGTATAGTAGACGTAAGCTCCTTGTGTTTTCCCCTAATCAATTAATTGTCAAATCTCGTTGGGACAATCTTTAACTAGGGCAAATAAAACAAATATACTTTGCTAAAAAGCTATAATAGATACTTGGCTTAAAGGTACGTACCATGGTAGGACTTAGAATTACACATGGACTTCAAACCCTAGGTTCGAATCCAACCACCATCACAAAGTATGCACGATTTATACAAAAAAAATACATGGACCTAGAGACTTACGATTCACAATCTCACGTGAATAGGCTCCTATAAGAACAAAACCGTGAAAGGAACACACAGGTGCATAAGAGCGCCACTATTAAATCTTTGCAGTAAATGAATAAAAAACACGCTTGGCTAAGCATAACTAGGAAACGAGAGAAATTTATATGGGACATATTAAATATATCTAGCCAATAAATATCCAAATCATTGGGGTCAGACACTCACCGAAATACCCATTTAGGTAAATTTTGGCCGCAAAAAAATTGGTCAACGGTCGTTGACAGACAGTGACCGCTGTTGCCCCACTCCGAAATTCGAAATTGAAGTTGTTTTCTAGTCGAATTTTACCCCCCCTCATAATCTTAACCTTAATTTTACAAAACTAACTCTCTAAATCATCAATTTTAAACATCATCAATTTGATGCATAAACCATAATTTTAAAAAACTCTAATTTCTTTAATTTTTGTTAGTTTTTCATCAAATTGACCCTCTATAAATCTTACTCATTACTCTAACAACATTTCACTGTAACTAATTTGTCAAAATCACACCAAATCTTAAACCTAATTATGAAAATTCTCTTTCCGACTAATTTCCTAAGCCCCGCCTAGGCGTTAGGGCGCTGGGTCGCCACCTGACTAGCCTAGCGCGTTTTAAAACACTGAAATACATGACATGTTAATCAATAATTTTATCTCTCCATTATTAATTGGTTAATTTCGAATTTAATGTATATATGTTAAAATATTACTAGGCGTGCATACCACGTCATCCATACACCCATCCCACATTTTTCTCCTATGAAACACGTATTAAGATGAAAAAACATGATGCAGAAATACGAACAGTGTAGATTCCAGCAACAAATTAACATGCATGAGACAAGCATAAAGCAAAGCACAATATGGTTACACAAACAATCTTCTAAAAGTCCAAAACAGAAGAGTCCCTCAATGAACTACTACTACTACAAACATTTGGCAGTTAGTAAGGCCAATTTTAGAAAATTTCAAAACACCATGTGATGTTTCTGGTGCCTAAGAATCTAATCAATTAACAGTGAATACAAAAGGTCCCGTAGTAGTAGAATAAAATTCCCAATAGCAGCAGAACCCGGAAGGTATTAAAAGCTACAAATACAAAAACAGGCAGCATAAAACCACACAAAATACTGGACCTATCTGACAAATCTCCAAGGCAACATAGCCACATAGGAAAACCATTGTACTTGGTCTAAAGAAACATACATAAAAGGGCTTGCAACATCTCCATCTCCATCCACTCGCCCCTCAAATTTTCCATGTTATTCAGAAGATCTCCACTATGAAGGCACTGAATGCAACAACAATAGTAACAGTAAGCAATAATTTGACGCAATATTGAACATTACTATAGGAAACCAACAGATGTTGATATGGGAAGAAACACACTGTATGTAGATGTATCAATCTGCTCAGGAAGCTCCTTTATGTCTACTTCAAACCTTGCCTGGACCTATAACCAATTCACCAACAAAATTAAGATTAAAGACTTCCCAAAATCAAACACTGAATAGAAAAAAGTAACACGAACATAAATTTTGAAACCTGATTGAGAATATCGGAGTCTGAAGCAGATGATACAAAAGTAATTGCAAGGCCCTTAGTGCCAAACCTACCAGCTCTACCAACCTGCAAAAATTCAACAAGAAACATCAGAAAGAAAGATCAATAAACCATGCTTGCCATTGACAAGATAAACAAGAACAAAAAGAAACCTACCCTGTGCAGATACGTATCGGCAGAATCTGGCATGTCATAGTTGATGACAATGTTGACACGCTCGATGTCAATTCCCCTACCAACCAAATCTGTGGCCACAAGAATCCTCTTATTCCCCTCCTTGAAACCTTTGTAACGTGTCAACCTATATGCAATCAGTCAGATCATGAACGTATGCAGCAGAGTGAAGAACAAGTTATAAGTATATATATCAATATGTCAATCAACAATGGAAGCCAGAAAGGAAAAAGTTGAGGGACTCCAACAGAGTTGATTGATCCACACTGAAGAATGCAACCAAAAACCAGAAGTCATTAAACATTAAAAATGAAAATAAAAATGATAATGTACTGAAACATGAAATACAATCAATATGAGAAAATGATGAACAATAACTACAATATCTCCCCAGACAGTTGCTAGTTTTCTACCTAGTAAACGATAGTGTTTTCCCATACTACCCAGGGCGATGAGATATGAAATATTAATCTACCCATACATATTATCAAAAGAACAAATAGAAGAGAAGCATACTGATCCAGCAACCCACTCATTCAGACAAAAACCAGCTTCTTGCCAAAAGATTCCAGAAACTACGTGTACAAGGAAGTCATCATGAACAGAACTCAGTAAGCCGGAAAAGCTGAAAGATAATCACATCCAGCCAGCTCAACAAATATACAAGTAAATTCAAACAAGGATAACTATCTTTCTGTCCCCGTAGCATGTAAATGACTAGCAGAACTAAATTAAAAAGGAACATGTTGTATACGATTAAGATAGATAATTCTGAAAGCAATATACAAATATTATTTGAGTTCCAAAATGACAAGTTCCAGTGATGGTTCTTCTGAAAAAGCTGAAGCACAAGGTGACTGCCATACGCTCTCTAAAACCCACCAATTGTACAGAAAAACAAATTTAAGTACACAAAACATGGAGCTCCTTGTTACAAACCCACCACAGGTTTCGCTTCCTCATGAAGCATACAAACTGCAGACCAACCATACAATTCTGCTTAAGCAGTTAAAGGAACACCGAAGCGTTACAAAAAGGCAGACAATAGTCAACAACAGATGTAGGAAAGACATACATATAAAGAAAAACAAAAGCAAAAACAAAAATGAGCGGATAGGGAGCAAAGAAGTATGCAAAAAAGAGAGATACACAAACCTCTTCTTGGGACATCCCAGAATGGATGCATATAGAAGGAAAATTACACTCTACAAGTAACTTGTTCAACTCCGCTGCTCGGCTTACACTTTTGACAAAGATAACAACTTGATTAAAGTCCAATGCATCAAGGAGATCGTTCAACTTACGGTTTTTCTCCAGCTCACTCAATTTGATGTAGTGCTATCAATATGCAAATACAATGGTAAGAATGCAATATAATTGCCAGCAAACTAGAAGAGAACACAAAATTAAGTTTCAACAAAAAATACCTGTACAAGACCATGAAGAGTCAACTTTGCCTCGTCATCGACATAAATTTCCATTGGCTGAAAGGAACAAATGTCACAGTAAATTATGTTAGGGACCATCCTCAAGCTAATCGAATCCAGTACAAAATGTAGATGGATGCACATCCTCGAATAGAGATTCCTTTCATCTGAATTGTCTCCCCGCAGATAACATTTTTTGGTCACAGCAAGCAACTGCCGGTCTACAATATTAAACTACTGTGTGACTCGGTGCAAACCCAGATGCAGCACCAACCTCCCAACCCCAACCCACTCTCAAAAATAGAAAACAAAAACAAGAAACAAAACCACCCTTCTCGACATCCCAAAATTCAGATGGAGCCACAACACTAGCCCAAAAATGGCCAACTGAACACACATAAAAGACATGAGCGAACACAATGGGAAGAACGATGAATGACGTCATATCCCACAAATTTGAGAAACCTAGGAAGCTGCAACATGAACTATTTTTTCCCGGTTTCCTGCGAACCTTCAGCAATCTAACTGGAATTTCCATGTTGTTTAAAAATTGCTACCAACCCAACACCATAGCAAGCATTGTAGTCATGGAACCACCACATTCTAAAAATTATGGAAGTCGTAGAAAGTTGGCGTTAATAAAAAAGGACTTCTAAAATCAAGTAGTTCTGGCCATAAGACATTACATCTTGCATGAATTTCTTGCAGACTGGGCGGATTTCTTTGCTGAGTGTTGCTGAAAACATCATTACTTGCTTATCATGAGGAGTCATCTTGAAGATCTCTTGCACATCTCTTCTCATGTCTGCAAAACAACACGATTAACATATGCATGAATAATTAACAAAGACATACAAGCAAATCAAATCACTCCATTACTGAAAATACAAAATCAAAATATCGGTCGTACGAGAGATTCCAGCATCTTATCACATTCATCAAGGATGAAATGCCTCACATTCTTCAATGAGAGGTCTTTATCTCTAGCAAGTGCTAGTATCCTTCCAGGTGTCCCAACAACAATTTGGGGGCATTCATTTTTAGCAGATCTTTGTGAATTTTGATATTAACTCCACCATAAAAGACGGCAACCTTGATATCAGGCAGGTAAGTACTAAACCTCTCAAACTCATGACAGATCTACAAGAGCAAGCAGCAAATATGAGGACAATTCCAATGAAATCAATAATGAAAATTAAAAAAAAAAAAAAAATCCTTGAATGTACCTGGTAAGCTAATTCTCTAGTGTGACATAAAACAAGTGCGGTAACTTGGCCTGGATTTGGCTCTGTTTGCTGCAGAGTTGACAGAACAAAGACTGCAGTCTTTCCCATCCCGGATTTAGCTTGACAAATGACATCCATGCCCAGAATGGCTTGAGGAATGCATTCATGTTGCACTGATGAATAACCAAAGAAAATTGTATTGAAGGAACCATTGGTAAGTAAAATGTAACCTCCGTGATCCTTTTAATTGAAAGGGTTATCAAACCACAATACTGCTCCAAAATCAATGTGTGATAGTATATTACCTGATAAAAAGCAACAAGCTGTATTTAGAGGCAGCGGATAAGTGCATACTGAATTTATTTACGAAAAATTGTTTTTATAATAAGCATACTGAATTCAGTATGGGAAACAAACACCGACGCAATTTCTGCATCACCCTGAAGATTAGTTTTAGGAAATGACAAAAAAGAAAAGCTCTCATAAAAAGGAGGAAGGAATGAATAGAAACGATAAACTTTTTCACAGAGTCAATATTTGAAGTAGAATTTCAGAGGAAGAAACGGAATAAAAATTCAGAGAAAAACTATCGAATTATGAGATGCAACTCTCAAGCACACAGAGAAATGCAATAACTCTCAGGGACACACAGAGAGATGCAATAACTCTCAACGACACACAGCAATAACTCGTAAGCTTAGAGATGCAATAACTCTAAAGCGCACACAGCAATTCAGTAGTAGCACATCAAAAGGAGTCAAACCTTCACAAACATTACCCGGTTCAAAAAGACAAAGCCCAATCAAGGATAGCCTAAAACAAAAAATAAATAAAGATGCTAGTGCAAATATTATCATGTTATTATGTTCACAAACATGATATATAATTTCAACATATGGACAATAAATTCAAGTCCACCTTTAAACAGCTAACGAAGATCAGTAACTTGCCTTCTGAAGGATGCTCAAATCCCGAGTCCACAATTGCACGAAGAAGTTCTGGCTTCAAAAGAAAGTCTCTGAATCCTGAACTGTGTATTCCCACATAGCCTCTGCTCAAAAAAGGCAAAATTAAAAAATCAGTCAAAAGTAAGAAGTTGTACTCGTCAAAATACACACACGCACCTAGGAAAAAAAAAACTATTTTGAGCAACTTTGGTCTCTGGGTGCACTATGCTAACACAAGCATTCATCAAACATCCAGAAACAAAAAAATAATAATCACATGCGAAAGGAAATGAAATACATCTAAAAGCTCTATTTAAGACCAACAAAACAACTTTGTAATCAATGATAGCTTGAATAAAACAGAAATATATTTAAACGAGTAAAGTAATAATAACAACAAGAGAGAAAGGGCACTGACTTTTTGGCGGCTTCTCCGTTGGCTTTAGTAGCGACGGAATCGGGAGCTTGAGCGTCTTCTTCTTCGTAGTCGAGAAGCTCATCCTCGTACTCGTTGTCTCTTGTCTCTCCCATCCCTACACAAACAAAAATCAAAGGATCAGATTTAGATTAGATATTCATGGAATTAGGGTTTCGAGCATCGAATCAGATAAATTACCGATTAAATTTCAAAATTAGGGTTCTAAAATAGATATTTTTTAAATTTGAAGCGTTACCTGCCAGTATTTTAAAAGAGGGAGTGGATAAGAATTCGAAGAGAGATACTGTTTAGGGTTTATGGGGCATTTTATATGAAAGATGCTTTTTTCAGGTGGTGTCTAAATTACCCCTAATTTTATTTTTATTTTTTTTTTGGGAAGGAAGATATAATGAGAAAAGATTAAAGTTTACACATTATGGAAATCCTCTAATCAAAAACCAACAATTTTATGCTTACAAATAAGGGATATCAAATAACCTTAAATACAAACATGCTATTTTAAATATTGAACATGCAACTTAATTCATTAAACATGTAAACTCTATTTATAAACATGAAATTTTCATGTTTTCAAAATTTTCATATTTATTAATAGAATTTACATATTCAATGATTTGAGTTGCATGTTTGAATCCTAGATGTGCCCCTAAACCGAGCCTCTTTACCAGCAATAGTTACTACCAATCCTCATGGTCTCTAATCACCACTCCAAACCCAACAGTTTGTTGCTCAGTATTTACAATAGCATCAACATTAATCTTGAGCCAAATTTAAGGCGAGATGGACCAACTGCAACTTCCCTATTTATCTGACCTACATTAATTTCATTCTTTGCCTTATTGATCAGGTCATACGAGGGGAAAATTGCATTGGCTCTCGCAAGCACTTGCTGCTTATCGAATGGATGTCTTTCAAACAAAATCTCATTTCTTTCGTTCTAGATTGCCCACATGTTGGCTACTGTTTGTTGAGTTTCAAATTTTGAAATGTAGATAAGCAATATTGTATCAAGTACCATATGTTTCTCCCTTTGAATGGCCAACTCTATGAACTAAGATTCCTTCCAGCATCCTTGTGACTATTTGCATTGAAATAGTGCATGAAGAAGTGTGGGTCGGGTCGGGCCCGGGCTTTGATAAGCTCAGCCCGAGCCTAGTAAGTATTTTTTTGGTCCGGGCGTCTATCGGGCGGGGGCTCGGATCGGGCTTTATCCGGCCCGGTTTTTTATTAATAAAAAATTAAATTTTTTTTAATTTATTATATAAATATTTATATATATATATAATTTATTATATAAGTATAAATAATATTTTTTTAAGGCGGGACCCGGGCTTAATGTGCTAGGCCCGGCTCGGGCTCCTCTACTCCGCGGGCCCGGCCCGGGATTTTTTACCCCCGGGCCGGGCCAAAGTCCTGGTGGGCCGGGCCGGACCGGGCCCGGACTTTTTTGCCACCCTTACTCTTCACAAAGTGGTTGGTAGCTGTTGGGAGTATGTCTGGTAGACATCTCCATAGGATGATCATGATTTTCTCAAAGAGGTCTAGAGTCTAGATACATTGCCAAATATTTGAAGTGCTTTAATATCCTGAAGCTCATACAATTCTTTTGGATTCCATAGTGAGGTGGTATACGGTCTTCACAATAAAGACCCCCTCTTATCAAAATGCCAACAAATTATGTCTTATTTGGCTTCCTTTAGTATGGGATACTTGGAATTTATTGGACATCTATATTTAGGAAATGTTGTCTAATTAAGGCCTCGTTCCAGCTATTGTCCTCATTGACTATAGAGTTTACTGGGAAAGAGGTTGTTGAGATTGGCCTAAACTTGGATGGTTTTAGTATATGGTTACTCCCGTAGATTAGAATATTTTCGCCATTGTCAATCCTCCACCTAATCCATTTCTTCAAGACTTTTCACCATAGTATACTCCGTGCACATAAATAATGGTTGGTAGCCTAAAGTGACATTTAAGAAGTGGTTGTTTCTAAAATATCTTGATTTGTGAATTTTTGCCGCCAGTGAATTCAGAGTTTGAAGGATTCTCCAGTAATATTTCACCAACAATGATTGATTAAAACCCTCAAATTTTCGGAAACCAACCCCGTATCTCTTTTGGACTAGTTTAATCGACCACACCATGTCCAGTGGATCTTTTTAATCGTTTCTTGAATCTCATCACACAGACTCCATGGGATTTTGAAGACACTCATGGCAAGAGATGGAATTGCTTGAAACCTCAGCTTTGATAAGTATCTCTTTTCCTTCACTTGAAAATAATTTGTGTTGCCAATTTTGGAGTTTATTGATGATTTTTTATTTATTTAAAGTAACTGAAAATACTTTGGTCTCTTCTAATCATTGAAGTGGGGTCTAGATATTTGTCATAGTGAGAGAGGCCATATTGAGATTAAGAGTTGCTTGATTACTTCCTTACTGTATTTACTGTATTGAGTTGAACATGAGTGAAGATTGTAAGAGTGAAGCAGGATTTCCTGATGTGTTTATGACGTCAGCGACCACGACACTGTTGAGCTCACAGCTCGTAGAAAGTCTTATTAGCCATGTGGGACTAATCAAAGAATAAAGGACATCACCACTCAGTATAAGACAATGTAAATGATTTAAGGCCACATTACACTCCTCGCAAGGTCGACCTTAAACTCATTTGGGTTCAGAATTGTCTTTTACTGATGCCAGTATAATATCAAGGTTCGAAAAAGAGATAATTACCATGCCTTATAATGCAAATACATGAAAAGTAGCACAACTTAACAAAATATAATATCCAAATAGCAGTATTATAACAATAAAAGAAACAACAAAATTAACTATGGCTGACCGGACATGGGCAATGGCCAGCCGGATTTGTATTTTTAGTGTATATCTGGTCGGACTTATTGGAAGTCTGGCCGGATATGCAGTGTAATCCAGAATCATAAAATACATGCAATGAATAAAATATAAAGAGCATAAAGGAAAGCATGCCAAAATAATAAATAATAATTAAACAGTTCAAGTTGTGCAAATATCAGTAAGGAACATGTGCAAGACCAAAAAAGATCAACAATAATTATTTCCTTGGTACGTGGAGTTGTATCTCAAGTACAGACCGCACTACTGTCCATTTAGATTCAGCTACGAAATTTACGTCTGGTTTCCATCCTATATACCACAGAAAAATATGCTGCCAAATGTAGCCTATGTACAGCCGGAGTTAATATATGACTAGTGTATGTCCAGTCGGATATGGAGGTGTCTCCAGCCGAAGGTGATTGATATGTCTGGTCGAGCATAGGGTTTATATTTATCCAGATGTAGATGTTGGGTTTCTCTAAGTCTTGAGGATCGAATAAAGCGATGAAAACACAAGTGCGAATACAACAAGGAAGTTGCGGAATACTTACAATGATCGGTTGAGCGATGCGACGAAGAAAAACTTTTCCTCCAAGGTGATGAAGCTCTCGGCTTCACTGGCAGTTTTTTTCCTCCATGATTCGGCAATGGTGATCCCTCCAAGCTCCAAGCTTTGTGTGATTCCATGCTTACGGGTGCGGTTCCCTATCACCTTCGCAAGACTCCTAAAGCGTGCTAGCACTCCGGAAATTTTGCCGCAAAATTTCATATTTCCCTTCTCCAAACTCTCGGCTAAGTGCAGATTTTTGGCTAAGGAAAGTGCCCATTGGGCGTGTGAGAGATGAGAGAAAACTGAGAGAGAAGAGGTGGTTGGTAAAAAAATGTGTATTAGTTAATTGTTTTCAAAAAACAAATAAAACAAATAAACATATACTTTCTTTTTTCCAA